>CM027879.1:37769039-37830971 GCA_016097615.1 Eucalyptus dawsonii | reverse complement strand
ATTTGGCTGCTCCATCTTCAAAATCTTCAGAAAATCGTGGTCAGTGGCTGTAAAGGAATGGTGGAGATAATAAGCGGATCGGGACAAGGCCATGGAGGAAGCATAATGACTCTTGTAAACAACACCCCTTCATCCTTCCAGCCTCCTTCAATCTCTCTCCCAAAGTTGAAGTACTTGTACCTGCATGATTTACCCCAGCTAAAGAGCATATGCAAAGTCCCAATAAGTTGCAATTCCATGGAATATTTTACTGTGCACGAATGCCCAGAACTGAAGGGGATTCCTTTGCAATTGGGATTATGTGATATTGAGGACCTTCCGTATATTTGGGTGGAAGATGAGGAAAAGTGGAAGATGCTCATGTGGAATCATCCCAATGCTCAGGCTATTCTTCAACCTTATCTCCAAAAAGGGAACATGCTAATATAGAAAGTCCTTTTTCGTGGACGAGACAATATTCTCCAAATGCTATAGGTTATGAGTTAATTGATGTATAATTTGCTTCACTTCTCAAAAGTCCGATGTAGCTTTTTTGTCTATGGGCATGCAGCTCTAACAGTGACCTTTTGCAGAATTGTGCACTAAGGGAAAGGATCTCCTGCGGCACTACTATTGAAGGAAGACCTGCTGCTCGAGCATGCTTTCCTGCAAACTCAACTCAAAGTTGCCATATGAATTTGATTTTTTTTCGTGTGGCCTACTTTGTGTATCTTCAACGCTATCGCATGTTTTAATGACTACTAGAAATAAGTCATCCCGGCGGACTAGTGAAGAGAAGATGCTTTCGGAATACCCTCTCATCATATTTTCCTTGTTAGATTAGATCCTTGCAAGCAGTTGGTTTGGGTGAAGAACTTGTACTCCAAAAATGTGTGTCCCCATTTTTTTGCCGCAAACTATTGAGAAAAATGTCTTTTTAAAATTTGTATATACCTTTATCTATAAGATTATGATTGATTGGATTAAAGTACAAGATGCAAGTTCGTGATATTATGCGAAAGAAATTACAATGGTCAAAAGTATCAAATGAATTAGCCTCAAGTAACCGCAAAGCATTTCGATTTTGATGAAAGCGCATTCATATATCAGCTGAAAAATGATGTTTGGCAGTGAGTATCTCATCTGTAATATTTGGCTAGTGGGCCCCAAAAAGAAGAAAAAGAAAAAGAAGTTGAAAAGTCAATAAAACAAAATGAGAGGGGAGAGGGCTCGGCTAAATAGAAGCTGAGAGGTCCTCAACCAGAAAGAAAAGAAAGAAAAGAAAGAGAGGAAGAAGAAGAGGAAGAAGAAGAAGAGAAAGGGGAAGAAAGGAAAGGGGTTTTGGCACGTGCACACCTGATGCCTCACCAAGCTGACTCGGCTCCATAACGCAGCACCCGGTAAGAGATTAGGCCCCTCGTTCGTCAATTGAAGTAATTTATGGGTTTAGGGTTCAAATTCGAATTTTGGAAAATCGAGCGGCGAAATCGATTTTGGAGTCGTTGAGCTGCATATTTTTGTAGGAATGGTAGTTTAGGTGTTGTGGAGTTGTGGGATTTTATGGATCGTGATTTGAGCTTATGGTTTGTCCGAAAACAAAATTTCAAAGTTTCCTGCGTGCAGTGAACAGTACGTGTCTAGCGGCTTTGGGCCCGTATTTTGTCATTTTTCGGCTTGATTTTGGGACGGTCAAGTTGGGATTCTTGTAATATGTGTCAAGGGCTATTGACTATAAGTACGTTCGGAATGGGGTTCAAGGAGGAAATTATTGCGTAACTAAATTTTGCGCTTAAACTCCGCGTCCTTCTAATGGCTTGAACAATCATTTTGGTTATGCAATTTGTTAGAGGCGTAGAAGTCCTTTTGTTAGATTTAAGGCATAATTTAGTCGTTTCGTAGTTGAGATAGAGTTTTATTAGATTTTAACATTTTTCTCAGTTATTTGATAGGGCTTTGAGTTCGACGACATACGAGTATCGGCTGTCGTTTAGTCGTAGACGACGAGGTGAGTGGTACTATATCTTCTTTGGTTTTGTAAAATCATGTCTTGAAGTATATATATTGAATCGAGAAGAGCATTTTTATTGCATAAAAGCCAGATCGAACAATTGCTACTCTTTGGTTGATTGTGAATGTTTGAAATACATGTTATACAAGGTTTGTGGAGAAATATATATGAAATTGCTTGACACTAATTTATGGAAAGGTTTATGATGATTTGAGAAATGGATATGAAATTGATAATGGGCTATACTGCAAAATGTTATTTATTTGGTTTAAGATATTGGTTTTTCGAATGGATTTCTGGTATTTGATGATGATTATTTATGCTCAATCCCGGTGAGGGTTTTTCGGGGTATGCATACCAAGTTTAAAATATCCTTCTAGGCCAAGCCACCGGCTTTGAGGTGGAGACCTTGTCAAGGGGATTTAGCCGCCTTGTCAGGCGTTGTGCCGTGACCATGGTTAGGTATTGGAGCAAAAGATTGGTCGATGGATGAACCATCGACGTGTGTTTGATATGAGATGAATCAATGGATAGACCATTGATATGTATTTTTGATGGAGATTATTCAATGGATTTGACCATTGATACTTGACTTCCGATGGTGATTTAAATGAGTTTTCATATTAGTATAAGGCTTTGATGCTAAGAAATAACTCTTATATGATTCGATATGTATTTTATATATTGAGTTTGAGTTATAAAGTTTGGTATTGTTTTGTATACATGCATAGTAGTTGCTCGATCTACTTAGAAGATATGTACTACTCACTGAGCTTGTGGTTGCTCACCCCTCTATTCCAAATCTTTTCAGGTTCCTTGGTTAACAGCGAATAGAGCGAGAGCGCCGTTTGTGGGAAACTTTTGGGGAGTTCTATTTTTATTTTTTGGTATGGTTTAAGGAAGTGGTGCACACGATCCTTTCTAGTGGTTGGATTATCTGAGTTTTAAACGATATCTCTTTTGGGTGGATTATAGAAAACTCGATGTTGCAACCAATTATTTGGTTTATCGATATGTATATATATATATATGGTTTGAGATATATATATAAGTTGATATCGGTTGTTGGTCAGTGTTTGAGCTACGTCCTCAGTGTGGGGACGGCCGTGTCATCCCCATTCTTTGTAGTTTTGGGGTGTGACATCTTTTGGTATCGTAGCCTAAGTTTTGATCTTTTGGATGTAGTTATGGACGTTGTGAGGTTGTGTGATAGATTTTATTTTTTGCGTTAGTCTTCTAGATTCTATGGTGTAGTTTCATCCTTGGATTCAGGTGATCATGAGTATCGACTTTGAGACACTTGCCTCGCTTCGTAGGAGTAGCAAAGGCAAACGAGTCATTACCCCTGATGCTAGAGACATGCCTCAAGCTTCTTGAGGTGCGTCTTGAGAAGGAGACTTGGAGGACCGCTATGATAGGAGTCGACTTGCGCGAAGTCGAGAAGAGGATCAAGAGCCAACCCGTTCTACTGAATTTGAATAAGCAATGATTCATTGGTATCATCAAGCAAAAAGAATTAACTCGGAGATGGGAGCGACTGTCTCAGGCACTTTGCCCATTTTAGAAAGGCGAAACCGCCCACTTTTGATGGGAAAGCTAATCCCTCGCGGCTGAGCGTTGGATTAAAAAGATTGATGGGATTTTTGAAGCTGAAGAGGTTCCCGAAGATCGAAAAGTTAAATTTGCCACCTAATATCCGGAAGGTGAAGTAGAGTTTTGGTGGGATGGAATGAAGCCAAGTCTTGGAGGTAGGGATGTTATTATATCCTGGGAGGACTTTAAAAAGGCGTTCAATGCTCAATTATTCCCAAAGTCATTCCGGGCAAAGATGAAGGGTGACTTTGTACATATATCTCAGGGTGATTCCACAGTTTTGGAGTATTCAGTCCGCTTTAATCGTTGAGTAGATTTGCGAGCACTTGGTAGCAAATGAGGAAGATAAGGCCGACCTGAAATTAATTCTGCACTCGCTCCTTTTGTATTAACAACTTATAAGGATGTGCTAGAACGAGCAATCAAGGTGGAACAAAGCATTCTGAAGCACGACACACAAGGAGTGCCTCAACCCAAAAGGTTTAAGCCCACAAATGTACAAGGTAGCCATACTGATGGTAGTGGAAGGCGAAGAGGTTTCAGCCGGCCAGGACAGTTCAAAAATCTAAGTAACCGTGGCCCCGTAATACATGTGGAAGTTATCATGTAATGAGTGTCATTGGAAAATCAGAGTATGCTTCTCATGTGGGAAAGTGGGACACATGCGGTGAGATTGTCCTACACAAAGGAATCCTCCTATTGACAATAGAACATGTTATCTATGTGGGTGACAAGGGCACCTACCACACCATTGTTCCATGCGAAGGAATACCCCTTTGGTTGGTAGGCCCCAAGAGAACCAACAAAGACAAAGTACAAGTGGGAAAGTTTTTGCGATGACTGTTGACACCTAATTTTTCCATTTTCATTTAGGATTTAATTGTCTACAGAATTAGGAATTAGTCGTTTAAAAAAATGAGAAGAAAACAAAAATAAAAACAACAAAAAAAATAGAAAAAAGAAAACGTGGAAGAGGCGGGCCGGATCTCACCTTGCCCGGCCCATGCCGGCTTCCTCTTCGCATGAAACCCTAAAGAGCAGAGGACAGAGCTGGAGCAAGGAGGGAGAGAAAAAAGTTGGGTTGTCAGAAAGTGAGGTAGAGAGAGGGGAGTCGAAGAAGGAGCTGGGCCGCCACCACCGCACCGACGAGCCGCCCAATCGACGCGTCGCCGTTGTCTTCCCAGGAATCTAGATCTGAAGAAACGAGAGGGGAGGAGGCGGTGGCGGCCGCTCGATGCCGTCCGAGCGTTGCCCTCCTCGCCTCTCAACCCTTGACGCCGGCCGAGCCACCTTGCTTCCGAGCCCGTGCCGTCGCTCGCCCACCTCCACTTTGCAATCCAACGCCGCCGTAGCAACCTCCGCCGCAACTAGCTCCATCGGCGACGCCGTTAGCCGACCACCGGACAGCCGTGACGACCACCGCGCCAGCAATTGGAGCTCGAGAGAGAGAGCTTAGTAGAAGAGCAACCTAGAAATAGAGAGAGAGAGAGAGAGGCGGCTTCGTCCCGCAGCCGCTCAAAGCATTCGCCGTGCCGACCGCCTTGCGGCGGAGCCTCATCGCGATCCGCACTTACCGCCCGCCGCTGCCATCGTCTCGCTCGACACCAGCAACCCGCGCCGTTACGCACCTCGGCTGCCCTACCGCGCCGCCGGGACCAACTTCCGAAGATCCGCCGTCTCCTCGCCGCGAAGAAACCCTAGGGTTTCGGCCACAAACCGGGTCGCGCAAGCCGGGCTGGCGAGTCCGATAACCGGGTAGGGTTTTTGGCGTATTGGGTTGGGCATACTTGGGTCGGGCTTGGGTTATTTTTGCATGTGGGCTTATGGGTCTTTAGGTTTGTGGGCTTTTGGGCTTGTGGGCCTATTTGTTTTAAAAGAGGGGTGACCTTTTGGGCTTATGGGCTGTTTGTTTTAAAAAGAGAGGGTGACTTTTGGGCTGGGCCCACGCTTCGGGCCCAACCTCCCAATCGGACCGAACTCGGGTCCGGGTCGGAGATCGGACCCAATCCGAATCGACTCGGTCCGGTCCAAATTTTTATTTTTTTTTTTTAAAATTTTAATATATCTTTAAAACAATTTTGAAAATCTAAAAAAAAATTTTAAAATTTATTTTTTTAGAAGAATTTCTAAAATAAAAAAATTATAAAAAAAAAAAAATTTTAAAATTAATTATTTTTCTTAATTTAAAAAAAAATTAAAAAAATTAAAAATTTCGAAAATCCTAAAATGATGGGATTTGGTTTAGGAATTGCTATATCTTGCTTTCTTAGTGTAATTAGACATTTATTTGCTCGCATATTGATTATGTCGTATGTTTAATTTGCATATTTAATTATGTTTGATTGCATGTGTTTAATCTTATTGCAATTAGGATCTTGGTAGTTATGATTATTACTTTAATGATTGCACACCGCATGATCACCTCACATGTTAGTGGATAAATATAAAATCAATCCAAATTGCCTGTCAAAAATCATTTTGTTAAAATGAACAAGATTAGGTACCAAAATGCACTAATTGGTTAATTAGTGTAATCAAGTCCCAACCTAAATTCTCTTTGCGTAGGAAGTGAGGCACGCTCCCATGCCTTACTTGGTTTCTAGCCGACCCCAATAGGCTAGTGACGACTCCTTTTATGCAAAATTTCTTAAGAATATCCCAACATGACGTGGGGTATGGGCTTGGGAGAGCCCGCGTCTAATTAGGGGCCTTAGGCTCGTCCTTTGGGCAATACCCCTAAACCTATTCCCTCCCCCCCGAGGGTAGGTCGCGACAGCTTGGTGACTTCGTTGGGGATTTGGTTTTAAACCTTAGAGGACTTAGGCCAAAATTAATTTTGTTCAAAAATATTTTTGTCTCGGTAGCGAGGATTCAGTGCACGCCCCTAACATGAAAGGTGTTCTTCTAATGTGAGGTATAAGGGGAAGTGTTTGCTCACCTTTGTCTTGCAGGGAGGTGTAGGAATGTATGGTTTATTTTTATGTACGGAGTGTTGTTTGCCTATAATTGTTGTGCATGTATTCTCTGCATTGCACTACACCATGGCATACACAACCTCGCCACGGACCTAGGCAGCATATGATCATTTAGGATGGTGTTGAGGTGGATACCACTCCGACTACAAGCACGTAGTACGAGTTGCCCAGCTTAACCCCAAAATTTCTTTCTTGATGTCGGAGGTCCCCACCCTGGTCTGCGAGCATGCGACACGGATCGGTCCTTTGACAAAGTCGGAGTCATGGGTAACACGACCTAGCCACGAGCTTGTTGGTTCAGTTTTGTGATCCCATGGCTCCATTTTGGGCCGTATAGAGTAGAAATCGAACTACATTCCATGTGCATGTCTATGTGATTGAAAAAAAAAAAAAAAGCATGAGACAAAGGTCGACACCCATTTTAAGTGTTATTTTCCTTTTTATTTGTTCATTTTGTATTGCATTTTCATCTTGAAATTCGCGGAAATCAATCGAATGCCCTCGGTGATGCAAGCTTATGATTGAAAAATTGGCAATCACTTTTGACAAGTGAGCATTTGAATGCAAGTTCTAAACATTTTGATTTGGCCCTGTTGAACACATGGTTTTGTTTAAATTTCTAGTTATGGGTTCGAAATCATTTTTAAAAAAAAAAACTTTCAAGTTGTGATTTTATATTGGGGCAAAACAAAAAAATTGAAATTGTGTTTTTTTTTAATCGAATTTTCTTGTTCTCATATTTTGGGACTATAATGCAAATCATTTTGTGTACAAATTCCTCAAAATAGAAATCACTTCATTTTTTTAGGAGTAAAATCACAAATCAATCTTTCAAAAATCAATGACACTTTTACATACGAAACTTTTGGAATAAAAGTGGACATTCAATTGATAGCCGTGGATTAATAATTTTAATGACGTCTTCTCTTATGATAAAATATTGGCAAAATACTAAAGTCCTGTAATAAGGATTGTGGGGCATGTATCGTCGCCTTGATTTTATTGTAAGAAGCGACATCATTAAAATATCGTTTTCTCTTATTCACATATTGACATTGTCGTCTTTTTGCAGGTTATGCGCGATGCTCTTTGACATTCTCATGGTGACCATTCAAGGAAGTGAATTCAAGAGTTAGGACAAGAGTTGATTTTTACTTTCATTTGTACAAGAGTTTCTTATACTTTGTCAATGTTTTTATTCTTGTTAAGAATCATGTTTTTCATTTTGAGTTTTGATTGCAAATCCAATTGTTGCTTATGTAAATCGTGCAACTCACATTTTTGATGATGGAATTTAGTTTCATGAAAATCATCATTTTTTTTATATATATAAAAAAAAACAAAGCAGAAAAAAATTCAGAAGTGTTTTAGGCAAACTTTTACGTCTACCTTCCAAAATGAATTTCAAGAAAACTTCGCTTAAGGCCCTTTCTTCATATAGTCATTTTCTCGGGCTCATCAAACTCGAGGAGCAAGCATGCGTTGAGGTTTCGTTGGCGCCAATTTTCCATAGAAGCGAAATGAAGTCGAATTCCATTCTGAGAAGTTTTGTTATTCGCAAATGCCTTACGTGCCAAAATAACCCGTCGATCTCGTTCACTTTGCATGATGAGACAAATGAAGGGAGTTGCCAAGTATCCAAAGGGGCGAATTCAATGGAAGAGTAAACTGTATCGATTCCAATTATCCATTTCTGATACCGTTTTTGACATGATTTTCTTTTCATTGTCAAGGAGATATCAAGAGTGCCAAGTTTTGTAACGTTCCCAACAAACGCAGTGGAGCACTTTTAAGTCTTGTTCATCTTAAACAAAAAATATTCAAATGAAACAAAGGGGACAATATTGTCTATTCCTCCATGAGAGATACATTGGGATGTTGATCGCTTGACTCTGAAAATGATGTATCTTGTTCCTAAACTTGATTTCTCTTCAACATAAAAAATGACATGTCCTTTTCTTTGATACAGGACAGGTTCAAACATGACAAAGGATTGTCAAATAAAGAGTGGCAGAGCAACGTTTGATTTAGAAAAAAATCTCTCATCTCCCCACCAATGAAATGTGCTGGAACAACATTGTCAGATTCATCAAGAAGGATGTATCGTTCCTTAGTTGAACCTAACTAAGAATAGAGATAACTCATTTCATCTCCCTTTCTTGCAGGGTGATAAAAAAAGGGTTACACCTAACCGCAGAAGCAGCGCCTTCTACCAAGGAATCAGGAAAACATCAAACACTTAAAGGCGAATGCAGGGGAAGGGTATTGTTGATTTACCAAATACCCATGAAGGTGAATCCAAGAGATGTTAGCGCCAAAAGGATGAAAGCGAGTGAAGGGTAATAATGTATCGTTTCCAACATTTCAATCCCTAAGGATCTTTGCACTAACATATTCTTCTACATTCTTTACAAGATTATCGGGTCACCATGTTGCAGGTAAGTACCCTTCTTCTCAGTCTTTTTTTTTTTTTAAGTAAAAAAAAGAGAAAGAAAGAGAATTTCCATTACAAAAGAGAACTTTTGGGCTTTCCTAGAGACAAGAAAAAAAAAAGAATGATAATTGAGAAAAAAAATTACAAACCTTTTGAGCATCCTTTCTATCTCAAAATTGTTTTCTTGTCTTGTGGATTATTCATTTTGAATCAAAATTCCCTATGGAGATTGATATACTCGAATGATCTCGGCAGAGCGAAATGGAAATGTTAACCATGCCAAACAAGAAGTGCTTAGGATGAAGAAAGGCAAGCTCATTTCCAAACACGTCCTCTAAACACTTTTGAGAGTTGAGCATTATTCAAACACTTTTGAGAGTTGAGTGAAAAGAGATATTCTCTTAGGACGAATGATTCATTCGCATTGAGCGCAAAGATCGAAATGATAAAGGCGTTGCCTTCATCAATCCCAAGCATTGCACTGATCTCTTGTTACCCCTTTGGGCTGAAAAAAAAAGATGATCATTCAAAGTGCCCCTATTGAGAACGATCCTACATTGGGACAGCATAGGAGGTTACGATTGTGTTGTGAAACGAAAGGTTGAGAAAGATTCTATTACTTTCACTTACATCAATCTTCTTGTGGTAGCTTCAGAGGAATTCTTATCGGAGCTTGACTCGTCCCAAGGTGAAGAAGAGCATTTCCTTCTCTATCCAAACACTGATACCCATTGCTATAACCAATTTCGGCCTGATTATTCATTTTTGAATCCCGAGCGGTGATCATCTCCCTTCACTGGGGCAAGGCATAAGAATTGACCAAATATAATTGACAATCACAAGGAAATGTGAAAAGCATCTCGAAAGTCATAAGAGCTACAAAAGTTCAAAAAGCAAAACGTTTGACAAACTAGGGGGTATGAAAAAGCAGTGTGCCTGGTAAAAGTAAGGCTGATGTCCGTCAAGAAAAAGAGCCAAAAGGTTATATCTTATGTGAAAGAAAAATTATCAAAATCCAAGTGCCGGTGAAAAAGAAAAAATCATCATCGCAAAGGGCAAAGGAAATTAGAGAAAGGAGCAAAGCTCTCACGTAGAAATGATTAGTCAAGGGACTTTCGAGATGTGCAGCGTTTCAAAAGCCAAATGCCTTAGAAAGGTTGAGTGACCCGGTCATGATGCTATGATGATCATTAACTCTTAAAACCCCCTTGAGAATTTTAAGCCTTTCAAGCCTTTCCCGAGCCAACATTACAATTCTCTTTCAAAGTCTCTTCTGATTGGGATGGTTTGAGTGAAAATGAGAATGCCACGAAGAAGCTATTGCTTGAAGAAGTGGAAGTAATCCTATCTTGTCTTATCTTTCAAGTCCTCGACTTGTAAACCCGACGAAGATAGCAACAAGTGTTCCCCTATTGGCCTCAAAGCAATAATTCATTTGTGTAAGCCCTAAACGAGCCTATATTGTGGTCTTTTCAAAAGACCTTTTTGATCGATCATATTGTGCTCATCGCGAATGTTTCTAAAAGCGTTTGATCTAGGGTATGTGAGATACCCTCAGCAACTAGTTATCTCCCACATGAATGGATGGGATCAAGCAGCCATTTTATCGAAAGCGCGTGAGAAGCTCTAGTTTGGCATGCTTAATGAGCCTTGTTCACGAGTCGTGACCATCTTGATAAGAACTTGACTCCTAGAGGATTTGATGATTAATGATATATCCACAAGCAAGATGACAATTTTGCGCCTCATGATGCTGATTGAAATCAAATGTTTTTTTTTTTTTTCCAAAACAGTCGGACTTAGCTTGATTAGCTTTGTTCAATTAATGCTACAATATTGCAAATACGTCTCTTGATGACGTCTCTAATGACATTCACTCAAGTTGAGTTTGACAGATTCCTCAAAGTGAAGCCATGCAGTTTTCATGGGGTTAGCGGGTGCTTCCTAAAAATCAAAGGTTCATGGTCAACCTTAAACAATGCCATTTCCAAAGGTTCATGGTCAACCTTAAACCATGTCATTTACACGGTTGATGGGTCTATCCTTAAACCATACGGTTGGTGGGTTTATCCTTAAACCGCGGGGTTGGTGGCTTTCCTAAACCACACGGTTTGCGGGTCTATCCTTAAACCACACGGTTAGTGGGTTTATCCTTAAACCACGGGGTTGGTGGCTTTCCTAAACCACACAGTTTGTGGGTCTATCCTTAAACCACACGGTTGGTGGGTTTATCCTTAAACCACGAGATTGGTGGCTTTTCCTAAACCACCCGGTCGAAACCCGTTTGTACACGGTGAGACATTCCTTTAAGTTGAAATCCGTTTTTATACGGTGAGACCTTCCTCTCGGCCAAAACCCGTTTGTACACGGTGAGACCTTCCTTTCGGTCGACACCCGTTTGTACACGATGAGACTATCATATCCAATCAAAAACTATCACATCAAGTCAAAATCTATTTTTACACGGTGAGACCATCACATCAAGTCAAAACCCGTTTTTACACGCGAGACCATCACATCTAGTCGAAACCCATTTTTACACGGTGAGACCTTTTTCCAATCCAAACCACACGGTTCGTGGGTCTATCCTTAAACCACAAGGTTCGTGGGTCATCCTTAAACCACACGGTTCGTGGGTCATCCTTAAACCCCGCTTTTAAAATGTTCATGAGTTTATTTTTAAACTGCAATTTTTTCAAAAGGTTCATGGTCAACCTTAAACCATGTTATCTACAAAGGTTCATTGTTTTTCCTCAAATCATGCATTTTCAACCCGGTCGAAACCCGTTGTTACATGGGGAGACCTTATTCCTTTCTTTCTTCCTATGACACGCTGAGCTTTGTAGCCGAAGAGCTTTTGTAGCCCGAGAGCTTTGTAGCCTCGGAGTCCTTCTTCTTACGACACGGTGAGCTTTGTAGCCCAGAGAGCTTTTGTAGCCCAGAGAGCTTTGTAGCCCGGAGTCCTTCTTCTTACGACACGGTGAGCTTTGTAGCCCGAAGTTCTTCTTCCTATGACACGGTGAGCTTTGTAGCCCGGAGAGCTTTTGTAGCCCGGAGAGCTTTATAGCCCGGAGTCCTTCTTCTTATGACACGGTGAGCTTTGTAGCCCAGAGTCCTTCTTCTTATGACACGGTGTGCTTTGTAGCCCGGAGAGCTTTGTAGCCCGGAGTCTTTCTTCCTCTTATTGACAAGACGCTTCCATAGTTATGAGTTCTTTCCATCAACCTAATACGTGCCTATGCACCAAGGTCTATCGTCAAAATAATTTAGGTGTCTTTTGTCTTTGAAAGGAACCTCTTCGAGCTCCCATTCAAAGAGGGGCAGCTGTTGACACCTAATTTTTTCCATTTTTCATTTAGGATTTAATTGTCTACAGAATTAGGAATTAGTCATTTAAAAAAAAACGAGAAGAAAACAAAAATAAAAACAACAAAAAAATAGAAAAAAGAAAACATGGAAGAGGCCGGGCCGGATCTCACCTTGGCTCGGCCCATGCTGGCTTCCTCTTCGCATGAAACCCTAAAGAGCAGAGGACAGAGCTGGAGCAAGGGGAGGGGAGAGAAAAAAAAAGCTGGGTTGACAGAGTGAGGCAGAGAGAGGGGAGTCGAAGAAGGGAGCTGGGCCGCCACCACTGTCACCGACAAGCCGCCCAATCGAGGCCGTTTGCCGTTGTCTTCCCCGGAATCCAGATCTGAAGAAATAGAGGGGAGGAGGGCAGTGGCGGCACTGCATGACGCCGTCCAAGCCGTTGCCCTCCTCGCCGCCTCAACCCGATGCCAGCCGAGCCACCTCACTACAGCCCGTGCTGTCGCTCGCCCACCTCCACTTGCAATCCAACGCCGCCACAGCAACCTGCTGTAACCGGCTCCATCGTTGACGCCGCAGCGACCACCAGCACCTGCAGCCGCGACGACCACCGCGCCAGCAATCGGAGCTCAAGAGAGAGAGCTCAGTAGAAGAGCAACCCAAAAACAGAGAGAGAGAGAGAGGCGGCTTCGTCCCGCGGCCGCTTGAAGCATTCGCCGTGCCGACCGCCTTACGGTGGAGCCGCTCATCCGCAAGCACCGCGCCACCGCCGCTGCCATCGTCTCTGCTTGACACCAGCAACCCGCGCCGGCCATCGCACCTCGGCCGCCCTGCCGCACCGCCGTGACCAACTTCCGGCACCGCGTCGCCGCTCCTCGCCGCGAAGAAACCCTAGGGTTTCGGCCACAAACCGTGTCGCGCGAGCCGGGCCGGGTCCAGCCAACCGGGTAGGGTTTTTGGCGTATTGGGCTAGGCATACTTGGGTTGGGTTTGGGTTATTTTTGCATGTGGGCTTATGGGTGTTTAGGTTCGTGGGCTTTTGGGCTTGTGGGCCTATTTGTTTTAAAAGAGGGGTGACCTTTTGGGCTTGTGGGCCTGTTTGTTTTAAAAGAGAGGGTGACTTTTTGGGCTGGGCCCACACTTTGGGCCCAACCTCCCAATCTTACCGAACTCGACCGGTCCGGTCCAAATTTTATTTTTATTTTTATTTTTATTTTATTTTTAAATTTTAATATATCTTTAAAGCAATTTTGAAAATCCAAAAAAAAAATTTAAAAATTTATTTTTTAAAAGAATTTCGAAAATCCAAAAAAATAAAAAAAAAATTTAAAAATTTAAAAATTAATTATTTTTCTTAATTTAAAAAAAAATTAAAAAAAAAAATTAAAAAAAATTAAAAATTTCGAAAATCCTAAAATGATGGGATTTGGTTTAGGAATTGCTATATCTTGCTTTCTTAGTGTAATTAGACATTTATTTGCTCGCATATTGATTATATCGTATGTTTAATTTGCATATTTAATTATGTTTGATTGCATGTGTTTAATCTTATTGCAATTAGGATCTTGGTAGTTATGATTATTACTTTAATGATTGCACGCCTGCATGATTACCTCACATGTTAGTGGATAAATATAAAATCAATCCAAATTGCCTGTCAAAAATCATTTTGTTAAAATGAACAAGATTAGGTACCGAAATGGCATTAATTGGTTAATTAGTGTAATCAAGTCCCCCGAACCTAAATTCTCTGGTTGCGTAGGAAGTGAGGCACGCTCCTATGCCTTACTTGGTTTCTAGCCGACCCCAATAGGCTAGTGGCGACTCCTTTTATGCAAAATTTCTTAAGAATATCCCAACGTCACGCGGGGTATGGGCTTGGGAGAGCCCGTGTCTAATCAGGGGCCTTAGGCCCGTCCTTTGGGCAATACCCCTAAACCTGTTCCCTCCCCCCTGAGGGTAGGTCGCGACAATGACGAAGGAGGATGCAGCAACATCTAACGCAGTTGTTGCAGGTAATATTTTTATTGCCTCGCAATGTGCTTATGTGTTATTTGATCCTGGTGCTACGCACTCCTTCATTTCAACTAAATTTGCAAAGAAGCTTGATGTGTTGCCTGACCCTCTTGAATGTGAATTGTGTGTCGATACTCCTACTGGCGATTTCTTAGTTGGTCATCATGTGTTCAAGAGATGTGTGATTCGAATTAATAATGTTGAAATGCTTGTGGATCTAGTGAAGTTAAATATTCGAGATTTTGATGTTATTATAAGGATGGATTGGTTATCTACCTATCGTGCTATTGTTGATTGTTTTTTAAAGAAAGTGATATTTAGACTTTCGAATCAACCCGAATTCTCTTTTTCAGGAAGTTGTCAAAACACTTCTCCAAGATTGATCTCGGCTTTGCAAGTGAGGAAACTTTTGAGAAATGGTTGTTGTGGTTATTTAGCTTGTGTAAAAGGCACAAGTAAGGTTGTAGTAAAGTTGGAAGATGTTCCTGTCGTTAGAGAGTTTCCAAGTGTGTTTCCTAAGGATTTACCAGGCTTGCCTCTTGATAGAGAAATTGAGTTTTGTATTGAATTGACGCCCGGTACAGCACCAATCTCTAAGGCACCATATCGGATGGCACCCACTGAATTGAAAGAACTGAAAACGCAGCTGTAAGAGCTTTTGGATAAGGGTTTCATCAAACCTAGCGTTTCTCCTTGGGGAGCTCCTATTCTATTTGTGAAAAAGAAGGATGGTGATATGCGGCTTTGCATAGATTACCGAGAGCTTAACAAGGTAACAGTCAAAAACAAATATCCTTTGCCCCAGATTAAGGATTTATTTGATCAACTTCAAGGAGCTCAGGTATTTTCCAAGATCGACCTTCATTCTGGGTATTATCAGTTGAAGATAAAGATAGATGATGTGCCTAAAACTGCTTTCAAAACAAGGTATGGCTCTTATGAATTTCTCGTCATGCCTTTTGGATTAACAAATGCGCCCTACGCCTTCATGGACTTGATGAATAGAGTGTTCAGGAATATCTACACAAATTTATTGTGGTGTTCATTGATGACATCCTAGTGTATTCGAAGAGTTTAGAGGAACATGAACAACACTTGAGGTTTGTCTTGTAGACTTTGCATGAAAAGAAGTTGCATGCCAAATTTAGTAAGTGTGATTTCTAGCTTGATCATATAGAATTCTTGGGTCATGTGATCTTGAAGGATGGCATATTAGTGGATCCAAAGAATGCTGAAGTAGTTGTTAAGTGGAATCGTCCAACTAATGTTACGTAAGTGAGAAGTTTTCTTAGGCTAGCCGGCTACTATAGGCGATTTATAGAGGGATTTTCAAAGATTGCTGGTCCACTTACCCGTCTAACTCGAAGAAAGTTAAATTTGAATGGTCAGACCAATATGAACACAATTTTCAAGAGTTGAAGAGACGGCTAGTGTTGGCTCCTATTCTAACTCTACCTTCTAGAAGTGGCGGCTTCATAATCTCTGCGATGCATCCAAAGAAGGTTTGGGTTGTGTTCTTATGCAATATAGCAAAGTTGTTGCCTATGCTTCTAGACAATTGAAATTACATGAGAAGAACTACCCCACTCATGATTTGGAGTTAGCGGCACTTGTGTTTGCATTGGAGATATGGCGACACTATTTGTATGGTGAAAAATGTGAAGTCTTTACCAATCACAAGAGTCTGAAGTATATCTTTACTCGTAAAGAACTGAACATGAGGCAAAGAAGATGGCTAGAACTTTTGAAGGATTATGACTTGTCCATTAATTACCATCCGGGTAAGGCTAATGTGGTAGCGAGATGCTTTGAGTCGTAAATCCTTTGGAAATATGGCAGCTTTGTTCACTTCTAAAAACCCATTCTTGAAGATATGAGGAAGTTAGACTTGGAGGTGTTGGTGTAGCAACTTGGTGCTCAATTAGCTAATCTTCAAGTACAACCTATGTTGATTGACATAATTAAGGCTAAACAGAATGGAGATCCACAATTACAAAAAAATAGAGAAGATGTGGAAGCTGGAAGACAAGTGGATTTTAGTTTACACGTAGATGGATCCTTAAGGTTTTGTGGTCAACTATGTGTTCCTGAGGACTCAAAGATGAAAAAGGAGATCCTACAAGAAGCTCACAAAAAGTACTAGATTTTCAATTCATCCGGGAAGCACTAAAATGTATAGGGACTTGAGAGAAAACTTTTGGTGGATCAACATGAAAAATGATATTATAAAATTTGTCGATCAATGTTTAGTTTGCCAGCAAGTGAAAATTGAGTATTAGAAACCAGGTGGATAGTTGCAACCTCTAGAGATACCTAAATGGAAGTGGGAGCATATTGCCATGGACTTTGTAGTTGGTCTACCGAGGATGTCAAGTGGTAAGAATGCTATATGGGTGGTTGTTGATCGATTGACTAAGTCTGCTCACTTTTTGTCATATCGATTTGGCCTTTCAATGGAAGATATGGCAAAGCGATATGTTAATGAGATAGTGAAACTTCATGGAGTTCCAAGAAGCATTATTTTTGTATAGGGATCTTAGGTTCGTGTCTAACTTTTGGAAGAGTTTTCAAGGAGCATTAGGCACTAAACTCAACTTGAGTACAGCTTTTCATCCACAAACAGATGGACAGTCAGAGAGAACGATCCAGACATTAGAGGATATGTTGAGATCATGCATCATTGACTTCTGTGGTTCTTAGGATGAACATCTACATTTGGCAAAATTTTCTTATAACAACAGTTATCACTCCATTATTAAGATGGTACCCTTTGAAGCTTTATATGGTCAAAAATGTAGAAGTCCTATTTGTTGGGACGACTTTGGTGAGAAAAGACTAATTGGCCCTGAATTCATTCAACATCGAAAAGAAAGTTAGGTTGGTTCGGGAACGTCTCGTAACGGCTCAAAGTTGTCAAAAAAGTTATGTGGATATGAAAAGACGCAAGTTAGAATTTAATGCGGGGGATCACATCTTCTTAAAAGTTTCTCCTATGAAGGGTGTAATGAGATTTGACACTCGTGGGAAGTTAAGTCCAAGGTACGTGGGACCATTCTTGATCTTAGAGAAAATTGGTGAAGTCGCTTATAAATTGGCCTTGCCACCGGCACTATCAAGTGTCTATAATGTGTTCCATGTCTCTTTGTTGCGGAAATATGTTCCAAATCCTGAACATGTGCTAGACTTTACTCCATTGAGATTACGGGAGAACTTGACATATGAGGAGCAGCCTATTCGCATTGTCGATAAGAAGGATCGGGTGTTGTGGCAACAAATTATTCCTTATGTAAAAATACAATGGCAAAACCACACCGAGAGAGAGGCTACTTGGGAACTCGAGGAGGAGGCAAGACACAAATACCCTCACTTGTTTCATGATTGAAGTACATGTAAGTTTCAAGGACGAATTTTTTTAAGGAGGGTAGAATGTAAAATTTGGCTAGTGGGCCCCAAAAGAAGAAAAAGAAAAAGAAGTTGAAAAGTCAATAAAATAAAAATGAGAGGGGAGAGAGCTCGGCTAAATAGAAGATGATAGGTCTCTCGACCGTAAAGAAAAGAAGAAGAAGAAGAAGAAGAAGAAGAAGAAGAAGGGGAAGAAAGGAAAGGGGTTTTGGCACATGCACACCTCGACGCCTCGCCAAGCGACTTGACTCCATAACGTAGCACCCGGTAAGAGATTAGGCCCCTCGTTCATCCAATTGAAGTAATTATGGGTTTAGGGTTCAAATTCGGAATTTTTGAAAATCGAGCGGCGATGGTAGTTTAGGGTGTTGTGGAGCTGTGGGATTTTACGGATCGTGATTTGAGCTTATGGTTTGTCTGAAACAAAATTTCAAAGTTTCCTGCACGCAGTGAACAGTACGCGTCTAGCAGCTTTGGGCCCGTATTTTGTCATTTTTCGGCTTGATTTTGGGACGGTCAAATTGGGATTCTTGTAATATGTGTCAAGGGCTCTCTATTGACTATAAGTACGTTTGGAATGGGGTTCGGAGGAGGAAGTTTTCGCGTAACTAAGTTTTGCGCTTAAACTCCGTGTCACGAATGGCTTGAACAATCATTTTGGTTATGTTATCTGTTAGCGCGTGGAAGTCCTTTTATTAGAGTTAAGGCGTAATTTAGTCGTTTCGTATAGAGTTTTATTAGATTTTAACATTTTTCTCAGTTATTTGATAGGGCTTTGAGTTTGATGATACGAATATCGTTCGTCGTTTGGTCGTAGGCGACGAGGTGAGTATACTATATCTTTTTTTATTTGTAAAATCATGTCTTGAAGTATATATATAAAATTCGAGAAGAGCATTTTTATTGCATAAAAGCTGGATCAAGCAATTGCTACTCTTTGGTTGATTGTGAATGTTTGAAAAACATGTTATACAAGGTTTATGGAGAAATATATATGAAATTGTTTTGCGACTGATTTAGGGAATCGTTTTTGATGATTTGATAAATGGATATGAAATAGATGATGGGTTATGCTGCAAAATGTTATTTGTTTGGTTTAAGATATTGATTTCTGGAATAGATTTCTGGTATTTGAGGATGGTTATTTATGCTCAATATGACTGTGAACCCAGTGAGGGGTTTTTGGGGGTATGCATACCAGGTTTAAGATATCCTTCTGGGCCAAGCCACCGGCTTTGTAAGTGGAGACCTTGTTAAGGGGGAATCTTGGTCGCATTGTCACAAGGCGTTGCGTCGTGACCATGGTTAGGTATTGAGCAAAAGATTGGTCGATAGATGGACCATCGACGTGTGTTTGATATGAGATGAATCAATGGATAGACCATTGATATGTATTTTTGATGGAGATTATGCAATGGATTTGACTATTGATACTTGATTTTTGATGGTGATTTAAATGAGTTTCATATTAGTATAAGGCTTTGATGCTAAGAAATAACTCTTATATGATTCGATATGTATTTTATATATTGAGTTTAAGTTATAAAGTTTGGTATTGTTTTGTATACATGCATAGTAGTTGCTCGATCTGCTTAGAAAATATGTACTACTCACTGAGCTTGTGGTTGCTCACCCCTCTATTCCAAATCTTTTCAGGTTCCTTGATTAGCGGCGAATAGAGCGAGAGCGCCATCGGTGGGAAACTTTTGGGGAATTCTATTTTTATTTTCTGGTATGGTTTAAGGAAGTGGTGCACATGATCCTTGCTAATGGTTGGATTGTCTGAGTTTTAAACGTATATATCTTTTTGGTGGATTGTAGAAAACTCTGATGTTGCAACCAATTATTTGGTTTATCTGACATGTATATATATATGGTTTGAGATATATATAAGTTGATATCAGTTTGTTGGTTGTGTTTGAGGCTGCGTCCTTCGTGTGGAAGGACGGTTGTATCATCTCCATTCTTTGTAGTTTTGGGGTGTGACATCTTTTAGTGTGATGGCCCAAGCGATGGTGCGAGGGGAGGAGGGATGGCGGTGCGTCCACGCCTCGGTCCTCGGACGTGTGCAGGCGGCGATGCACGGGGAAGAGGGATGGCGGTGTGTCCGCACCTCGATCCTTGGACGTGCGCAAGGAGGTGGCCCGTCTCTTGTCCCACATCGCTTAGGGGAGAGTTCGGGCTAGCTTATAAGACTTGGGTCCCTCTAACTGTACATACGCATTCTAAGCCTATGGGCGAAGGAAACAAAACCTTGAGGCTCTACCACCGCTGCGCCACTCTGATGGGAGCGCGTGTACGACAAAGAGAACAATATATTGGCTTGGGAGAGGGATGGCGGTGCGTCCGTGACTCTGCCCCTGCAATATGCGTTTTCTTGGGGTAGTATGGGCTGTCCCAAGAAGAACAAAACCGTGAGGACTTAGTGTCCAAAGTGAACAATATATGTACAGTGGAGACCCGAGATTTTACAAGTGGTATCAGAGTCGACTCCCGACCGCGTGTAGGATCATAGCGGGACGCTGTGCTCCTAAGGGGTGGAGAGTGTGACAGCCCAAGTGACGGTGCGTGGGGAGGAGGGTGATTGAACTAGTAAGTACACCTAGGGGGGTGAATAGGTGTTTAAGAAAATTCTCGCAAGACTTAGCAAATTAACTCGTAGACTGAAGATGTAAATGATTATAAGCAATTATATAAAGCTGCGAATTAACGTAAGGAAATTAGGGAAAGAGAATTGAGACACAAAGTTTATAGTGGTTCGGCTTAGACCAAGTTTACGTCCACTCTCTCGCGTTGACAGCCTATTGGCTGGAATTCACTATGAATCAAAAGAGATTTTACAATCTTCATGCCCTTGACTTCACAGTGTAGAAACATTACTACACTTCCTCAAGGTCTCACAAGTATTTGATCTCTCTTTTGAGTATAACGGTTAAGCTCAACGATAGTGATAGCAAAGAACTAGGAGCTTTGGACTTTAGAATTTTTCTATCATGCACACCCTCGAATAACTAAAGCAACCTCCTTATATACTCCTTCATGCCCATTCAACCGTTGGCACTTTCCGAAGGAGTTCATCCAATCTACCCGTTGGACCGAATCACTCAAGGAGATCTCAAGTTAATTAAGGAATGAGATGATAGCCCGCCAATCATATTCGCCTATACAATCAGGATTTAGGTTTCCATAAATAGAACATTCCAAGTATACTTCGCCAAATAACGGTCTGATTATTCGAATTGATTTCAATAAGAATAACCAATCGCAAGATGCTAATTCCAGCTGTAAGATCTTCTTCAAATCGTACGAACCGAATCTTCAAGAATAATCTTTCATTCGGATAAGCCTTCTCTTCGTCGGTCTAGAAACTATCAGTGAGGGTAGACTTTAGATCTTGAGTCTGGAAGTCTTCAGACTTTGACGATAGAGTCTGCAAGTCTTCAAAGTAGACTGATGAAAATATTTTGTCAACTTCAAAACAAATTGGAAAGTTTTCTCCAACAATCTCCCCATTTTTTATGTGATAAAACTTTCCCGCAGAGTTGGATACTTTTGACTTGCAAGATAACACTTAAGCAAACCAAGATATCTCATAAAAGATAAGTAGATTAGGATAAGGATAGTAGCGATTCTGCAACCACAGAAAACGTGTTAGTTTCGTAACAACAACTATCTTTACTATAATCATTAACATAGCTTAAGTTACTGCAAGCATCAAAAGATCAAATCAACCAGTCCAAACCACAACCAAACAAAAGATAAGTTCAAAGATCAAAGACAAAAAAAAAAAACGGAGTCAAATCTGCAACAACTTCTCCCCCTTTTTGTCAACAGCAAAAAGTGAAGAACAAACAAAAGAGATTTTTTTAAATAATAAAAAAGAAGAAGAAGAAGTTAGAATCATGGCTGCTTTGGAAGGCAAACAAGCTCGAACTCTCCCATTGAATTCACTGTCTTCTCAAGCCTTGCAAAACTCTGCTTCAGTGACTAAAACTCTTCACACTGCACAGTAGACTACACTTGATTCTTCAGGGCTTGTAACTAATCGTGTAAAGACACTGAAATGGCCATGAAAGCATTCTTGAGATCCTGCATCTCATATCCCATAGCAAATTGCTGCTTCTTTACATCCAATAAAAGCTCTAGCAGTCTCGAAAAGTCTACTGTTTGATTTGTTGCGGCACTAGGACTAGTTGAGTCGATTCCATGGGTTTTGAGAAAGGATGGAACTTCAGCAGAATGTCCATCATGACTATGAGTGGATGCTTCGAGATGATGAGAGGCATACACATCATCCGGATTCGTTGCAGAACGACTCACATCACTAGTAAAGTGAGGTGAAGAAATATCTTACTTTCCAACAGCTCCCCCTGTTTTGTTGCCTTCAAGTGAAGTAGGTATGATTTCTTCTTGATCAACTTCAGCTTCAGAGTAATGCACATCACCAGTTCCAATTCTTGCCATCTCAGAATTGCTGGACAAGGAGACAGCCAAAGTTGGCTCAAAAGAGTCTTCTTGACCCTAGTCTTCTTCTCCTTCTTGTCCTCTTTCTTCTCCTTTATCTGCTTCTCCTTCATCTCCTCTTCTTTCCTCTTCTTCCTCTTCTCTTCCTTCTTCCTCTATCCTCCTCTATTCTTCATCTTTCTTCTCGTCTCTTCTCTCTCTTTTTCTCCTTCTTTTGGCTCTCGCTTTCGAGTCTCTTGAAAACTAACAAAACTCTTCAAATTGCGTAAAGTTTGGAAGAGTCATTTCATCCTTATCATCTTCATCCTATAAGATGAGAAATCTTTTCCTCTTCACTGGAGCAGCCATAGGCTCCTTGCCTTTCCTCTTTGCTATAACAGAGTCTTGTTTTGCTTTCACAGGAGACTTATCCTTCATATGTTTCAACACCTTGTTCAGCTCTGTCAATCGCATCTTAGTGACCATTTTAAATCCAATCACCATTGGAGAAATGGTTGTCAAACATAATGGTGTAGGGATGTGAATTTTAAAATGTCTAAAAAGACGCGTGATAAGAGCAAAATAAGGGAGTTGTCCCTTATCCTTCACCACTGTTCAATATATGTGAAACAAGATGGTGTGAGGTAGAGAGAATTTATAGCCAATGTTGATGGCATGCATCAATGTCTTGGATGTCGACTTTGGACGGATGCAGTTGATGACTATCTTGTGCAACAAGATGTTAGAGGCATTCATCCTAGAATAGGAAATCTTGCCTTCAACATCTCGATCTTTCACCAATGATAGAGTAGCATGAGCAACAGAGACACTAATTGGTTGGAAACTCGATCTTTCCACCCCAATTATGTCAGCCAGTGTGTCCATATTCACCAAAAACTCCTTCTCCCTTACTGTGAAAGAGAAACTATATGCATCCAGGAAAGATAAGTTCGAGTAAAAGTATGTTGTGAATTCAGGATAAGCAGTAGTAGATTCAGAACAAAATCGCTCCAATTGCAGTAGAGCGAACTTCTCTCGCAAACTTACTTTCACCAAATCAAGGAAATCAAAATCGACACTCCTAGGGTTCATGACCTCTCTCTTCATCAAATTCAAGTAAACCCTCTCGTGACTTTTTGATCTGAAAAGACTCGAACCATCACAAGCAACATTTACAACCACTCCCGATCTAGGCTGAAAATGGGTAAACATGTGTTCGTCGTCATCCTATCCTTGTGGTTGATTAGCAGTCCCAAAGCGTGGGTCACTAGGAAAGTTAGCGAACGCTTTTTCAGCCGATCCCTTTTCGGCTATACCCATCTTTTCCATATCACGTAGAAAAATAGTCTCATTCTTATAACCTCTCTCTCATAGGTATTCATCAATCAAGGATATAGAAGTTCCCCCTCTTTTCAAATTAGAGTAAAGCTTGAAAGCAACTTGAGGAGTTAAAGTTCTTACAGGTTCCACTTCTTCCAACACTTCTTCTTCTGGATGAGTCGGTGAAAGAGATGGACGTTGCTGAGAAGGTTGTTGCTGTCTTTGTCGCTGAGGTGGAGTATAATCTTCTTCTTCGATTAAGTTGAAGTGCGTAGGCCCCTCAGGCATATGCCGTGGTCCCCTGCCTGCAATTCTTGATGACTTTCTCGAAGACATTGTATCTTCAAGGGAGAAATTCACAGTCTTGCTTGAGAGGTGAAAATTTTTTGGATTAAACAACAGGGAAAGTAAGAGCAGGTGGGAGTTTAGAACCTTTAGGGTTTGAGAGTGAAAACGAAGAAGAAAGTAACAGTATATAAAGCAAACAAAATGAGGTAATCGAATCGTCGTAAGGAATAGATAAAACTGCCTTTCTGAAAATGAAAAACTCCCATAAATTCAAAAACTCAGAAAAGATAATTTCTAAAAATATAACAGCCAATAAGCAGTTAAAAAGGTAACCGTACCTTTTCAAATATGACAATTTAAAAAGCTAAAATAGAACTAACTTACAGTCGTAACTTTTGTTTTCCCGAGTCTGAACAACTTCAGACTTTATCCCTGAGTCTGAGTTCCTTCAGACTTTAAGAGATAAGATGTTAATTCTGGTGCGAATAGACTCAAATAGGCTTTTCTCCAATGACTTTGTAAATGTGTCCGCCAGCTGATTCTTTGGGTCAATGAATTGGATCATAACTTCTCCATTTTGAACATGATCTCTAATAAAATGATGTTGAATCTCTATGTGCTTTGCTCTTAAATGAAGAACTGGATTTTTTGTGAGATTTATTACACTGGTGTTGTCACATTTGATTTCGGTGCATGAGTCTTCAATTCCAAAGTCTCTTAGTTGTTGCTTTATCCATAAGATTTGAGAACAGCAACTTCCAAGAGCTACATACTCTGCTTCTGATGTTGAAAGGGCTACGGTACTCTGCTTTTTTGAAAACCAAGATATTGTTTTGTTTCCTAGTAATTGACAAATACCTGAAGTACTCTTTCTATCAACTCTGCAACCTGCTAAGTCTGCGTCTGAATATCCGAGGAGAGTAAAGTCTCATTCTTTGGGATACCACAAACCTAACTTTGAGGTAGTTGCAACGTATTTGATAATGCATTTTGTAGCACTTAGATGAGATTCTTTGGGATCTGATTGAAATCTAGCACAAATGCAGACACTAAACAAAATGTCAGGTCTAGAAGCAGTAAGATAAAGAAGTGAACCAATAATACTCTTGTAGAGCTTATGGTCAACTTTCTTTCCTCCTTCATCTTTGTCTAGCTTTGAAGAACTTGACATTGGTATTTCAGTCTTTTTGCAGTTCTCAAGACCGAACTTTTTGATGAGTTCTTTTGCATATTTTTCTTGGTGAATGAAAATCCCTTCCTTCAATTGTTTCACTTGTAATCCGAGAAAGAAGGATAATTCACCCATCATGCTCATTTCAAATTCATCCTGCATAGACTTAGAAAACTTCTTGCACAGGTTTTCGTTAGGTGATCCATTAATAATATCGTCAATATAGATTTGAAAAAGTAGAAAGTTTTTGCCTTCCTTTTTAATAAACAAGGTAGTGTCTACTTTTCCTTTGACAAAACCATTTTGAATTAAAAACTTACTTAACCTGTCATACCATGTTCGTGGTGTTTGCTTTAATCAATATAGAGTTTTTTTTTAGTCTGAATACTAAGTCTGGTTTCTTTGGATCTTCAAATCCGAGAGGTTGTTCCACATAGACTTCTTTTTGGATAAATCCGTTTAGGAATGCACTCTTGACGTCCATTTAGAATAGCCTGAAATTTTTATAACAGGCAAAAGCAAGTAATAATCTAATTGCTTCTAACCTTGCAACTGGTGCGTAGGTTTCATCATAGTCAATCCCTTCCTCCTGCGTATATCCTTTGGCCATGAGTCTTGCTTTGTTCCTAATCACTTTTCCTTTTTCGTCCATCTTGTTCCTGAAAACCCATTTAGCACCAATAATGGATTTACCTTTTGGTTTAGGAGTCAATTCCCAAATATCGTTGATGTTGAACTGTCTGAGTTCTTCTTGCATAGCTTCAATCCAGCTTTCGTCCGCTAAGGCTTCTTCTGTGCTTTTGGGTTCTATTTCATAAATAAGTGCTAAAGCACTAGACTCTTCTCGCCTTTTGGAATTGGTTCGAATTCCTTCATCAATGTTGCCAATAATAAGTTCCATGGGATGACTAGACTTGTGCTTCCAGTTACTAGTTGGTCTGTCAGTTTGTTGATCTTCTACTTCGGTTGATTTTTCAACTTCCGTTGGTTGTTGATTTTCAGAAGTCTGTGCCATTTCAAGGGTGATAGACTTTGTAAGGTCTGCAGCAAGTTCAGATTCTTCAGGTTAAGTCTGAATCAGTTGATTCTGCAAGGAGTCTTGGAATTTGACATTCATGGATTCTTCCACAGACCGAGTCTTCTTGTTGAATACTTTGTAAGCTTTGCTTGAGGTTGAGTAGTAAAGGAAAATTCGTTCATCTGATTTTTCTTCAAACGTACCAGTTCAATCATTTGCATTTTTCAAGACAAAACATTTGCAACCGAACACACAAAAATAAGAAACAATTGGCTTCTTTCTTTTGAATAACTCATAAAGAGTTTTATCCAGAATAAGCCTCAGAAAAACCCTGTTAATAATGTAACAACCTGTAGATACTGCTTCAGCCCAAAAACGAGTAGAAATATTACTTTTAATTAAAAGAGTTCTTGTGTGGCACCCCTCGACGGCCCCCCGATCCGCTGGGGTCACCACAGTTCGCTTACTTGTCACTTATCCTACTACATACTAGTCCTTAAAACTTTTTAATTAAAGTGAAACCATAGTTCATAGGGGTTGATCAATAAAATTCTTCTCCCCTTTTTCTCTCGTTTTTTTTTTAAAGGTCCCAGCGCAGCTCATCAGCGGAAGCATAAACGAGTTTCACCATCCCTTACTCCAATAACAATAATGCAATGCACACCACCTATGCTCCAAATGAAAAGACAAAGCCAAGTCACTTTTATTTATATTTTCATGATGGACATTTCGGGTTGGTACAGTAAAAGGCCAAGATTTTTAACTATACTTGGCTATAACTCAAAAGAGAACTCGACCCTACATCAAACATGTACACCTCTCCATCAACAAGCATCGGCTATCTCCAAAAAGTGTTAGCTCCCACCAGTCATACGTGCCATCACACCCAACCCAATGCATCGAGCGGTGGCGGCGGTAGAATCCCTAGCATCACCCTATTGTGTCGAACGTGAACAGACAAAAACTCTTGGATAACAGGGTCATCAGTAGAACCCACGTCATACATCACCAAGACATGGACTCGGACATACACTAAACCAGGTACACTAATACAAGAATGCTCTATGCACTCCACCTCAACGTCAGTAGATATGCCATAGAAGATACTACGCACAACTGGTGAAAGAGGCATCTTTCTAATCTGAAATGTTAATCCCCAAATGGGTGAGTACAACCACTCAGCAGTAAAGATCTACCAAACTACACGATGCGTCAAATAGAATAATCAAGGTATCATGAATAAAACACATATCATTCATGCATTCAAGCATAGCTCACCTTATAGCCATGCATATATCACCATACAACATGCATAAATCACCATTCACTTGTACTTATATCATCAAGCAGCCATGCATATCACCATGCAACGTGCATATATCACCATGCACTTATCATCAAGCAGCCATGCATATATCATCATGCAACGTGCATATACCACCATACACTTATTATCAAGTAGCCATGCATATATCACCATGCAACGTGCATATACCACTATGCACTCCATGCTTGCATTCCCATGAGGTTCATCCCATGCCATATGATTCAATTTCTCGATCTTTATCTTTCAATTAGATCACATAATTTTCTTCCCAGGGACCAATGTTTGCATCCCTCAATTTATCACTCGCATTCAACATGGCATCGTGAGGAGCCTCCGGCACACACCTTCGGGCATCCGGCACACACCTCCAGGGCTTCCGGCACACACCTCTGGGCATCCCAACACTCCCGGGGCATCTGGCACACACACTCCGAGCATCCGGCACCCACACTCCGGGCATCCCAACTGTCCAGGGGCATCGTCGGCTCACACCTCCGACGGTCTCGTTATTATCTCAATTTATGTTCACACATGTATCTCAATTTCAACATGGCATTTGATGCAACAATATCAAAGGTCTCAACCAGCTTTTGATGTCATATAACATGCCATATGTCACCACATATGCAGCATAATCAACCACTCAAGACATTATATCACATGGAGCAATTTCATTTATTTTTGAAAATACAGCAAAATTTCGGATAAAAACAGATTGCACTCCTTTGGTCATAATTCTTGAAAAATTAGCAAACAGCCTTAATAATTTCCAAAAATTTGGCATGTTATATACAAGATCTAGAGGAAAATATTCTGTGAAGAACACCATATAAAAAGAACATCATACAATTCGGTACAGTCCACACATCACAGTCTTTATAATTTCATAATATTGCCATACTCAGTTTCATTCACAAATTCGGTAAAAATCCTAAATCAGCTCCAAAAATTCTGAAATTTTTATATGATATAGACAAAGTCTATAAGTAAATATTTTATGAAGAACTCAAAATCTAATTCGTGATAAATTAGAAACTATAGCAACCATAACCGTCCATAATGCTTGGCCTCGAATTCCAGATCTAACCGTTTCGGATAAAGATTGTTTCACCAACTTAAAATCATCCATTTCATCTATGTTACTCCTTAACATGTCATCTTCAACTTTAATTCAGAACAAGAGATCAAATTTCAACCGGAGAATTTTATAAAATTCATAGAATCACACTAGGTCAGCATTACAATTTCCAGATCTAACTTCTTTAAAGAAAAATAGTTTCACTGGTCTATACTTATTCATTTCTTCTGAAATTTTGATATGTTACTCTCCAAGAAGTTCTCTACAACTTCCATCAAGAAGTCGAAGTGAAATTCCAACTAAAAGTCACATGCAGCTCAAGAATTCATCAAAGGTCGGACTGCCTTTCTAGAAAACAGAATGCAAGGCTACCATATTTTTCCCTAGAGCTTCGAATTTCTTCACTTCTACTACAACCAAAGTTTATCATCCCTCACAACACATATCACATCAAGCAAAGGGTAGGTTTATGGACTCTACTTGCCTCTAATCTGAGCACAACATAGCCAGCAAAGATGGCGAGGCAAGGCGGGACTCTGCGGCTCGACGGCAACGACGAACAGCAGCGAACAGCCTCCCTCTTCCCCTTCTTCTCTCGCTCGCTCGCTCTCCCTCTCTCGATTTCACTCTCTCTCTCTCGGACGGTCACTCTCTCTCCTTTCCCCTTTCTCTCGTGCGATGCCCCCCTGCTCAATCCGCCCCTTCTTCTTTTCTTCCCCCTCATGATTAGCATGTAATCATCACAAAACATGCAAGGGGACACTTGGATAATCCCCCTTGCCACTTGGTAATTGTCATGCAAGAGGATGTGCCTCTCATGGGCCACCCCTCCTTCCGTCGACAGCCCTATGGGCTTCATGGGCCAGGCCTCCTCCCCTTGATCGACGACAGCTCCTTTCCTTTGAGCTTCGCGGGCTAGGCCAAAAGGGCCGAATGGTGGGGCTGGTCTTGGGCCTAAAATTCAACCCACTCTTCTCTAATTTTTCCCTTTAATTATCACCTAATTACCCATCATATAATTACCTAATTACACTTATTCACTTGGCCATAAAGCTTGCAACATAAATCCATAAAAATAAAATCCACAAGGTGCATAGCCAAGAACAAAATTCTCATTATCAAATTATCCTATAGCACCAACTTTGATAACCCAAGAACATAAGATATCTTTCCATTAAAGTGTTCGGCCTTAATCTATTACAATTCTTCGGTCTAATGGCCACAACATACTTCAACGACACAACCATTCACTTTTCCATAAGTCGTAATGCCTCTAGAAATTGCCATGAAATTTTCGAATGCCACATCTTGCCATTTCCTGCAACGATCTATTCTTTCTTTCAACAACTCCATTCTATTCTGGAGTGTATGGAGAAGAGAAAACATGTTGAAAACTATATTCATCACAGAATTTAGCAAAGTCTTGATTTTCAAACTCACCTCCATGGTCTGTCCGTATGCTTGAAATAGCATATCCTTTCTCTTTTTTTAATTTCTTGGCAAACTTTGAAAAGTGAGAGAAGGTTTCAGACTTACTTGCCAGAAAGTAAACCCAAGTAAATCGTGAATAATCATTCACTATTACTAAGCAATATCTCTTTCCACCAATGCTTTGAGTTCTGGTTGATCCAAAGAGGTCCATATGCAAAAGCTGTAGAACACGATTAGTGGAAACTTGATTTATGGGTTTGAAAGAGCTTCTGACCTGTTTACCCAAAACACATGGTGTGCATAGATCAGACTTTTGATAGGATAGACTTGGTAATCCATGAACAAGCTTCTTAGATGAGATCTTGGCAATTTGCTTCATGTTGACATGGCCAAGCTTTCTATGCCAAAGGTCTGCTTCATATTAAGTGGATATCAAACACTGAGAGCTTTCTGGTTTTATATCCAGAAGATAGATGTTTCCATATCTTCGTCCAGTGAATGATTGTGAGAGATCTTTGCTGGTTCTCGAACAAGTTCCTTCTTGAAAATTAATCCTAAATCTAATATCACATAGCTGACTAATACTGAGAAGGTTATAATTTAAACCTTCAACCAAGGAGACATTGTTGTTGTGAGATTTTCAATCTTCACAGTTCCACAACCAACAATTTTTCCTTTGTTGTTACCGCCAAAAGAAACTTTTCCTCCTTTTATTTCCGTAAGCTTTATGAAACAACTTGAATCTCCTGTCATGTGTCTCGAGCAGTCACTATCCAAGTACCATTTGATCTTTTTCTTGATAGCGACCTGCAATCATATTAAGAACTCAAGTTTTCTTTGGTACCCACATCTTTTTAGGTCCATTTGAGTTAGTACTAAACACAGTCTTTGCCCAATTTCTCTTGATAGGTCTCCAAACCTTAGGACATTCCTTCTCGAAATGTTATGAGCTGTTACACTTTGAACATTTGAGAGAATTTCGACTAGCAGGTTTTACAAAAGCCTTTTGAAAAAGATTCTTGTAAAATGCTTTTGTAGGTCTTTGTTTCATTCTTTCCTTTACTTTAGGAAAATCGATTAAAGGAATTGTTTTCAAGTGATTCCCAAACTTGATTTGTTGAAATAGGGTCTTTGAATTGAAAGAATCTTTTCTAACTTTTCAGATCCTATTGAAAATCTTTTTGTGACATTTGATATGTCTTCTTTTAAGAGAGCATTTTCTTTTGAAAGGGAGTCTGCATTTTCTTTTACAGCAACAAAACTTTTGTGTAGTTTTTCAAATTTTTCTTTCCAAGAAATTTCCCATTGCTTCAATTTGGAATTTTCCCTCTTTAGCTCATAAATCCTTTTAAGAGAAGTCTTGAGGCTAAGACAAAGTTTGTCAATATATTTTGAGACTTTAACAGGAATTTTTAAATTACTTACCTTGATTTCACTGTCTGATTCTAAATCTGAATCTGTCTCAGAATCTGAGTCTAAATCTGATTTTGCCATTAGACAGATGTTGGCATAATCTTCATAACTTTCTTCACACTCTGTATCACTCCATGTCTCTAGTTTAGGAGCCTTCTTGAATCTTTCGGTTTTGCCTTTCTTTTTCTTCAGCGAGGGACAGTTGGGTCTGATATGTCTCTTTTTCTTACACTCGAAACAGACCACATCTTGTTGATCTCATTATCCTCATTCTTTTGAAATCTTCGATTGCCCTGCTTCTTCCAGTTAAACTTTTTACCTTTCCTATTTAGCTTCCTAAACTTCCTTATCATGAATGCTAATTCCTCATCATCTAGGTCATCTTCAGAGTCTGTATCATCAGAATCATCGTTAGATTTTAAGGCAATTGATTTCTTACCTTTGAGATCTTCATCTTCATTGATTTGCTCTACTTCATATGATTGAAGTGTGCCAACCAACTCATCTACAGAGAGAGGCATGATCCTTTGGGTTTCTCTTATCGAAGTCTTAACGTGATTCCAATTTTTGGAGAGTCCACGCAACAATTTGTTGACCTTCATTGCTCCTGAAATTGGATGTCCCTGATATGATAGTCCGTTTACAATTTCTGTAATACGACTAAACATGTTAGTGATGGGTTCTCCTGGCTTCATCTTGAAGGCTTCATACTGTCCGAGTAAAATGTTGATTTTTGTTTCTTTAACTCAATCAATTCCTTCATAGGAGACGTGCAACCTGTCCCATACTTCTTTGGCTCTATCACAAGATGAAATTCTGTTATATTCAGTAGGAGATAAAGCGCAGTACAACGAGTAGATCGCTTTAGCATCAAGAGCTTGTCTGTTTGTTTCTTCTTGTGTCATTTTGCTAGCGTCTACAACTTCTTTTCCTCTTTCTGAAACTGATGTAGCTTTGGGAGTGATTCCTCTTCCTACCACGTCCCATTCTAGAGGATCTTTCGATCTTACGAATGCCTTCATCTTGTTTTTCTAGATGTTGTATTCCTTTCCATCAAAATAAGGAGGTCTTGTATTACTTCTGAGTAAAAGATCTATATAACGAGCACATGAGCTCTGATACCAATTGATTGAGCTAGTAAGTACACCTAGAGGGGGATAAATAGGTGTTTAAGAAAATTCTCGCAAGACTTAGCAAATTAACTCGCAGACTGAAGTTGTAAATGATTATAAGCAATTATAAAAAGCTGCGAATTAACATAAGGAAATCAGAGAAAGAGAATTGAGACACAAAATTTATAGTGGTTTGGCTTACACCAAGCTTACGTCCACTCTCCCGCGCTAACAGCCTATTGGCTGGAATTCACTATGAATCAAAAGAGATTTTACAATCTTCACACCCTTGACTTCACAGTGTAGAAACACTACTATACTTCCTCAAGGTCTCACAAGTATTTGATCTCTCTTTTGAGTACAACGGTTAAGCTCAGCGATAGTGATAGCAAAGAACTAAAAGCTTCAGACTTCATAATTATTCTATCATGCACACCCTCGAATAACTAGAGCAACCTCCTTATATACTCCCCCATGCCCATTCAACCGTTGGCACTTTCCGAAGGAGTTCGTCCAATCTACCCATTGGACCGAATCACTCAAGGAGATCTCGAGTTAATTAAGGAATGAGATGATAGCCCGCCAATCATGTTCGCCTATACAATCAGGATTTAGGTTTTCGTAAGTAGAACCTTCCAAGTATACTTCGCCAAATAACGATCTAATTATTCGAATTGATTTCGATAAGAATAACCAATCGCAAGATGCTAATTCCAACTATAGGATCTTCTTCAAACCGTACCAACCGAATCTTCAAGAATAATCTTTCATTTGGATAAGCCTTCTCTTCGTCGGTCTAGAAACTGTCAGTGGGGATATAATTTAGATCTTGAGTTTGGAGGTCTTCAGACTTTGACGATAGAGTCTGCAAATCTTCAGACTAGACTGATGGAAACGTTTGTCAACTTCAAAACAACTAGGAAAGTTTTCTCCAACAGAGGGATGGCGGTGCGTCCGTGCCTCAGTCCCCAAATGTGTGTAGGCGGCGGTGTGCAGGGAAGAGAGATAGTGGTGTGTCCGCGCCTCGGTCCCCGGACGTGCGCAAGGAGATGGCGTCTCTCTTGTCCCACATCGCTTAGGGGGGGAGTCCTGGGCTAGCTTATAAGGCTTGGGTTCCTCTAACTGTACATATGCGTTCTGAGCCTATGGGTGAAGGAAACAAAACCTTGAGGCTCTACCACGGCTGCACCACTCTGATGGGAGCGTGTGTACGGCAAAGAGGACAATATATTGGCTTGGGAGAGGGATGGCGGTGTGTCCGCGCCTCTGCCCCTGCAATACGCGTTTTCTTGGGGTAGTACGGGCTGCTCCGAGAAGAACAAAACCGTGAGGACTTAGTGTCCAAAGCGGACAATATGTGTACAGTGAAAACTCGGGATTTTACATCATTAAAAGTGCATCTAGTGCGTTATAAACACTTAGAAAGAAAAAGAAAAAGAAAAAAAGATCGTCAAAGACTAAATTTCTTTAGGAGGTACCAAAATGAAAGCAGGACCGTTTCATCGTCAAAGCCTGACATACAAATTGAAAAGATGATTCCGGCCCGCTGATTGTGCATTCGTTGAAGTGCCACGTACCACTTTAGAACTCTTTAGCGAGCCCAGTTTTGCTCCCTTTCATATGAAAATCACTTCAGAAGCGGGACTGTTTCTTTCACGAGTCATAATTAGTCATTCCATATTCGCTTGGCGGCTTATCGTATATTTATTTTAATTACACATAATTGATGGTAAAATCTCTTTAAAAGAGTTACTTTTGAACGTGACTCTTTAATTATTTATTTAATTATTCATCTGAAATCAATCATGACTTAAATTTGACTAAATAATTTGATGGAAGGTTGACACTTGATCCATTGTATGGATACCACCTGTTTGACTTTTTCTCTCTTATTTCTTTTTACATTTCTGAAAGATAATTTAATTTTGTTGAAATAGAATTAACTTATCAAAAAGCTTAAAAGTATCGAGCATTGTTGCAATGAATACAATGCTTCTGACGAATGCTTCAACATCAAATATATAATATTTATTCTCATTCTATTTTATATTGAAATATGGAGATTTTCACTCATTACTGGAAAAAAAATTACTCTATAAAATAATTTAATCGTTTAATCTAACCTGATTTAACAAAATCTAATCTAATTATTCTAATGACATCTAGCATTATGTTCCATTATGTTTGTGTTTTAAGTACAACCTATAGAATATTTTAAGTTGAATATTGAAATGACATGACAACATATCATCATATGAATAAAAATCATTTTAAGGTACACATAGATAGATGTATTATTATATGTGGTTAAGTAAAATGATCGTGAGTTTGAGTCCAGATTTACGATTTGCTTGCTTAACTTGAATTGTTTCAGTTTTTCTTTTATTGGTTATATATTCTCAACAAGAAAACTCTTTAACAAATTAATTTTCGGATAAAACCTATAATAGTGTTTTCCACTCTTTGTTTGGACATTAATTCATTTACGTAGTATCTAATTAGGATTCGGTTTATATTCTTTTATCTACACTATTATATAAAGCAAATAAAGACTCGTATTTTTAAGAGATCTCAATCATTTTTTCTTCCCCTAAATATCCTTAATTACTTTCTATATAAATATTGTGTCTAAGGATAAATGCGTAATTCATTAATTTTATTTCATCTCATATTTTTCAATACTAAAAATTTAAATATTTTTTTATTCCGCAACAACCTTCCTAACAAGATCTGAATTCCAAGATATATTTGTCTGTGTTTTTATCAATAGTTACTTTTCATAATTTAATAATTGATATATTTCAAGGAAATGATTTTCTTTAATTTTTCAAATTCAAATATCAATTTCTTGTATTAGAGGGGCGTGTGTGTATAGTTGCTAGCATGATAAATAAAATGCCATACATCTTGATTGGAGAAAAGATTCCCACCTATATGATGGGTTTAGTAGTTGTGGATGCTGTTATTCTCTAAATTTGTTCTCTGGTTCTTTGGCACTCGAATATCAATATGCAGATTGGCTTTCTTATTGAATGGGTTTAGTAGTTATGGATGCTATACATTATTCCCAAAGAAGATACACAGAAAATTGGTATACGACATGATGGGGCGCACACTCTTTGTTCGTAAATTGATAACTAGATGTTGCAAGATGAAGATAAAATCTGGGCATATGTGAAGAGACTGGAGGGCGATAAACATCATTATCGTCACTGCAAGAAAGAAGAAAGAATCGGATAAAGACGTTAGCAGAATGAAAAAAGTGGAAGGTCACTTTTATTTCGCTTTGCTATAGTAAAAGGCGAAAAGATTGCCATTTGCACTGCAATCCCTAACCATATAAGAGATCTAATGCGGATGTTACTCAACAAGGAGGCTGAAGAAGGGAGCAAGAGGACGACTATTCGGTGAAAGGTTCCTCAAGCTGCTCCTTTGTAAGCAACAAGTCTTGAATTGGTGGGGATGGATATTGCCATGGCAAGAGCGGCTAAATCTGCTAATATTAGTTTATGTAATTTGTTAATTTGGCTATAACTTGGAATAAGAGACAATAACAATATAAATTCATTATTGAAAATATTTTGTTTGACTTTTTTTCACTTATTGGTTATTCTTTTAGCAATTAATGAATAAATATAATTCTCTATTTTTCTCGATTAGTTTATGCCTAAAATATGCATATCGCCATACATGATTTCAACACAAAACAAATAAACATTTTTTTAATAAATTGAAAAAAAAAAAAAGATAGAAAAACGGCTCTTATATTAGTACCCTTTGCCAGGTAATACATATTAAAACTAAGTCTTATTATTTTATTTTTTAATGTGCATTAACATTTCCATTGCCATATCATTTCATATTACACATAACATGCATAGAATAAACATTCAAGGAAGAAGGAAGATAAGAGAACCGTTAAACAAGAGAGCATCTCTGTCCGTCGCAAGATAGAAAAGTAAACATCAAATTTAGATATTCCTACCATAAATACTTATATAGCAAGAACATACATAAAAATATAACATAATGAAAGACTGAACCACAATATAACGATTGATTTATATAAAGTGTCACTATAACATTACACAAAAATTGTATAAATGTAATATGGGTTCATATTAATAAATGAAATATGAATAAGCAAATGTCTGAATCTGTGCAACCCACTGGTCTTTGTTTACTACACATTCTACAAATATGATGGAATCACCTACCAATTTACAAAGTTCTATGCACATCTCAGGTAATGTGTTCTAGCAATCGAATGGCCTGGAATATTTTGGGGGGAGACATGGACACATCTCATTCATATTAGGGTACAGTCCATTGTATCGTATCCTGGCAGCTCCATTTGTCACCTACCTCGTATTTGACAGAATGAAAGCTCGACGTCGTCCCCATCATTGCACCACTTAGGCAAGCGGCTTGAATTATTCTCGAAGAACCTTAGCGAGTAAGCATCTTTTATTTGCATAAAAAAAAATGCTATTCACAAAATGACAAATGGGATTCCTCACCACAAAAATTCACACTTCGATGGACAAACTAGATTGTAGTTCTCTCAATCTTTGAAGAAAGTGACATCCATCTCTACATAGTAAGTTCAAGCAATGAGGGTTAGAACATCGCACTTACAGTGAACTCTGTAACTTGAATGGAGCTAGAAATTGGATCAAAGAGTCCTGCTGCATTGTATATTTCAAGAACAAAAGCTACACATAAGGCGGACTTCCTGTCACTGTATGCCCAATCATTTTGTTTTGGAATTGTCGGCAGTTCCGCAAAAGATGACCTCCTCATTTCAGTTTCAACTAATAGATCAGGAAGATCCAGGCCCTGCATGCAACACGATTGCATGGTATCCATAAAGTAAAGTGTAATGTAATCAAAACCATATAACATGTGTTAACTGAATGTCATTCGAAAGACATTAGATTCCAGTTGCACCTCGGTGAGCAAAACAAGATGCATAACTTCATACGGACAATTGCAAATTGAATGGGATGGTACCTCTGTTCCTAGTAGCTTGTTGAGTGCTTCATTCTACATGTTCGCAGCATAGGCTGGTTGCATTTGGTTCCATACCGTCACAACAGAAGCACCCTATAATACCACAATGCTTTCTTCTATAAAATGAGTGAACTACACTCCCATTACGCGAAGAAAGCATCCACATGGCGAGCATATCACATGCATCATCAGTCAGGCTGAGATAAATTATCAAGAAAAAATGAACAAAGTTTACTATTTTGCTGCCTTAGTATCATATAGGAGGCCATAAAAAATGAATATTTGTCAAACCAAGTCAGATTCTTTTCCATAATGTTAGCACTGAATAGAGTCACGTGCTAATATGCTATTTGGCTAGATCACTGTTCATTTTTTAGCCTTTTGTTTTGCTCAAATGATTTCATTCAAAATCATGGGATGATTGTCCAATTCCAACTAGACCATGTTAATATGATCTGACACATGGCATCATTATATTTCAGGGTCTATCAAAGTAAGGGTAAATTGCAGTTTAGCAGTCACGTTGAGAAGCAGAAACCATTTCGTATTCATCTAAGAATCTCAAGGCATCTAGAGATACAACTTGGAAGTAGCACAAGGCCTTAGTATTAGAAAAATTGTTTAAGACAAACTGAATGTGTGATGTCTCAAAATTTAGCCCCTGATTCGGATATATGGAATGGTTGTTTTGTTGACACGCTTATGGTTAATTTACTTGGAATTGATTACTCTCGAATTAACTAATCTATTAGGTGAGGCAGTCAAGGAATATAAACGTGACGGGCTAGAGAATTCGATCGGAAACCGACCGCTCGACCATAATAATCGGCAATGGTCAATACAACACCGTTATAATCAGTTAGCGAATGGATATAAGTCGATTCAACGGAAGTGTGTAGTCGAATTGCGGGTGATTCCACGTGATTGCGAAATTTGCGTCAAACGGCAATAATTTAATTTTCTATCAATATTATATTCAGGACACGTAATTGAAACCTCGCGATTATGTGAGAACCGAGAGTCGTCTACGATTCGGAGATGCACAAACGTGGATCAAAAATTATCGACAACAGGTCGAATACGCTAAAATCCTTAAAAGCTACCCAATAGGTTAGGTCGTATTGCGTTCGGTTGATTTTAACAACGAAATTGAATTCGGTTTCGGGATTCGGACGTTCGGCGTGTCATAATTCATTTATAAGATGTCATCTCATCTTTCAGCAAAATTTCATCGAGTTCAAATTTTTGCGGAAAATCAATTTTTGGACAAATAAGAAAATTAAGGGAAATTCGGATCAAGAGGGAAAATGGGATTTTTGCTCCCCAAAATGTCTTTGTTTGTGAGAAATAAGAGCAAAATTCTCATTGGAGGACCACAAGACTTATTGAGCATGAAGACTTTGGAGGCGCAAGTCATGAGTGGTTAGATATTTGCTAAGGTTTCTCATTGGCCCTTCCTTTTGACTTCCCATTTCTCCCCCCTCTCTCTCTTTTTCTCTCCTCCCCTCATGCGCACACCCCCTCCGTTCCTCAACCGACTCTCCCTGCTGCCCATCTGCTTCATCTCCATTTTCCCTTCAGCTGCCGCACGCCATCATCCCATTTCCCCCCTCCTCACACCATCACCTCCATCGTCTCTTCACTAGTAACCCTCCACCTTCACGTCATCTTCATTTCATGCCCACCATTCCCTCCTCACTCACCAGCTCACCTCCACCGCCACAGCCAACCCATCTTTAACCCATCACCATCACCAACTCCACCTGCCAACCCCAACTCCAGCGTCCTCTCCACCCTCCAGCACCTCACGCCCCAGCAGCACCCTCAACCGTCCATCACACCCCACGACCAGCAGCCACAGCTCCCCCGTGTCCAGCAGCGCCACCCAACCACAGCAGCCCCGCCACCGACATCCAGCTGAGGTTGCCCTCAGCCCCAAGCTGAGACCCTCAGCCCTCTGAACAACCCTCCACCAAGAGCTGGTAGGGCTGTTTCCATCACCGTTGGGCCTCCGTTGGAGACACGGTAGTCTTGGATTCTCGCCGCCGTCACCGTGAGCCCACCGCCGTCTTAATCCGGTGAGTTAACTCCATAATCCTTGATTAGGTTGTTAATTGCATTTAGGGGTTAGATTAGTGTTAATTAGCTTGGTTAGATTAGTGTTAACTAGCCTTGGTTAGGTTAGTTAACCGTGGTTAGGTTAGTTGATCATGGTTAGGTTAATTAATCATGGTTAGGTTAATTAAGTTGGATTAGCTTAATTAACTTTAGATTTGTTTACTGGACACTCGCAGTTTGCTATTTTCGTGGGTTAAAATGTACTACAATTTTGAGGTTGCTTTCTTCTTGAAAAATGTTCTAAACATCGTTAATTATAACATATATTTTACTCAAGATTTTATGGATTTAAAAGAACAAGATTTCAGTTTCGTTACATGCAAAGCAGAATTTTGGTTTATGCTGAAACTAGTGACCTTTCAGTGTTTAAAGGATTTTTATCAACTCTTAGGGTTCGATTTTCGAAAGAGTTTCTTCACAAAAAGTTTTCATCACATCTTGACACGGTCACAGTTTTGGTAACGATTCGAGTGATTTACTGCTCTTATTCTAGGAAGATTTGGGTCAAAGTGTCCCATGAAAAGTGTTTGTTTAAGTGTCATTTATAACATATTTAAATTTGAGAATTTTCAGAACTTTTTTGGTTATGTTTCTGGAATTAATCTTGGAGACGTAAGAGTGGATCCGGTTTCTATCGGTGAGGGCCGGTTGTGGTTTTGTGGTTGTTCTTGGTGTCTTGCTTGTTGGGAAATGTATATTTTGTGATTTGATTGATTATTGGTATGCTGAGAACTTATGCGTGATATTATGAGATTGGTTGTTTTATGATGGTTATTTATTATTATTGCAAAAGGTGGCCTTATAAGCAATTAAATAGAAAAACAATGAGGTGTCGGGTTTGGACACCAAAAGTTATTTGCTCAATAAAACAATGAGATTTTAAACTAGGTGTGTGCAAAGTTTGGTGGATTAATTTTGAGTACGAGAGTACATACGAATTTATTTTCAAAATTTTTGAACAAAAAAAAAATGGGGTTACTCTAAACTGTTTCCAAAAAGAGGGATTGGACAAAGAATTAGAAAAGAAATACGGTGTCAAGTTTTGACGCCAAGTTTTATGTGCTCAATAAAATTGTGAGGTTTCAAACTAGATGCGTGCAAAGTTTGATGGTTTGATTTCAAATACGTTACCCCGTACGAATTTATTTCGGAAGGTTTTGAACAAAAAAAAAAAAAGAGTTGCAAAAAAGGGATTTTGGTTTCTTGGTTAATGAGGAAGATAATAATGGACTTGAGTGATGGTGTGCTCATGTGATAACCTAAATATCCTGATGCGTATGAATATGCGGGGTGATGAACCTGTCCTGATGCGTATGATTATACAAAACAATACCTGATTAAGTTCGGATGCCCCCACGTCAACGGGATGCCGAGCCACAGTTGAGGTCGAACCGATGCTCCTTTATGGAATGTTGTCCTGATGCATATGAGTACGCGGGATGATACCATGCCCGATGAGGCGAGACAATGTAACACAGGATAACCGCTGACTTTTGAGTTGGCCGTGGTCGATGGGTCGTAATAATCGGAACACGCCTAATTATGGGACAAAATTGCGTGGCATGGTATGAGACGTATCATAACGGTTTTACCTTATAATCGGGATCCATGTGAATGTTTGAAGGATGAGTGTTATGTGTTCCGGTTATTAATTACGCTTGTGATATTTATAATAGCAAATGTGATGCGCTAATGTGTAGGGACGCGCCGAGGCGATGTGAGTTTTGTATGGTGTGTGTTTAAGACCACATTCAAGGCGAATTTGCGTCCTAATTGAAGTTTAGGATTTTGACTCACTGAGATTTATCTCACCCCGTCGTAGTTAACATTTTTCAAAGCCGTAGCGTGGAGATCTGTTGAGTGCGGATGTGGTAGGCGCAAGATGCAACATCTTTTGGGTGGCCCTATTGCTAATGAAGTTTAGGTTGAACCCTAATCCTTAGAGGTTTTTGAGAGGGTTGATAGAAAGTGGCCGTGGAAAGGCTTGTAAGTATTAAACTTCCTAGGGTTAACAATTGATAAATGAATATGTTGTTTCCGGCAATGTTTGCCGTGTTTTACTATCACATTGTTTGTTTGTTGACCGGGGGTTTATTTAATTCGCTTCCGCATGTGCTTAATTGAAAGATAAAAAGAATAGGTCGGCGACGCGTTCTGGGATGTCGCATTTTTAAATTGATCACCGAGGGATGTGTGCACGCTCGAGATTCGGGGCGTTACAGAATGCACCCACAAAATATGTATAAACACATATGCACGTGTACAATCTCTATACCACGAGCATCCAATGGCGGTGGACAATTTGCAATGATAATGTCTATCTAGCTAAAAAGCATGTTTTGATAACCATATGGTTTCCCATTCATACTCTGCGCATACTCCCTGTAGCAGTCTCGTTAAATTTGGCTCGCATATCAAGATGCAGTGGAAGCAATGCAATGTGGGGAATTGAGTCATCTTTGTTAAGCTCAAACTCCCACCATTCATCCCATGGTAGCACAACAATGACATCTTCTTCCTGCAAGGATAAGAACAAAACAAAAATGGCATTATCTCCAACACTATGTTGGACTTTTGCAACACCTAACCCCTTTACAAACACAAAGGAACAGAAAAAGTAGCAATAACCCAATTATTAACTTAAATTTGTTAATCAAGGTCTGCCTCAAGTAAAAGACATCATTTCATCGAATTCTAACCATAATCATCGTCAGCAAGTTGCCATGTCATGTATAAAGATGGTCTTAAAGTTCAATAGAAACAGTTCAGACACATTGTGTTTGCTATGTTACAAAATATGATGATGCCACAATAGAGCTTCTTATAGAAGCCTAAATAGGTTCTGCTCCAGTTCATCATGAACCTGAAGCAGTATGTCATCGTTTACTTACTCATCCTATCTTACGGTCAAAAGTTTCTACAGGAGAACAGAAAGGAAAGACCTGTTTAATCAGAGAAGACAAGATGAACAAGAAGATTTAAGGACAAAGGGGTGTGAATAAAGCACAATTAAGATGCAAAATGGAACAATCTCAATGGGAACCATCTTTATGAGAGAAGAAGTCCATGATTCAACAAAAGCTACATTTATACAGTAATTGTATTGGAATCCAATGCCCCAAGGGTTCACGAAATTTTACAGAAACACTGCAGGGAGCTTAGTTGTCCTTCTCAATATGTACAATACAACCCTTTGATAATCAGAGGACATTAAAGCAATGTTGTATGAGTCTCTTTAATAATGAATGACAGATAAACACAGGGAATTAAGGAGGTGGGGAAATAATAACTCAAACAACTGCGGGGGGTTTGAGATGTTTGAACGTTTGTCTGTTGGATATCTCCATATAGGAACAATGTGGACAGTTCTTGTGAAAGACTGGGATACTTACAGACATGTTAATATTGTGTTTATGCAATTGGTTTAAAACTTTGCTTCACAATTACAATTGCAAAGACAAAGAGGAATAGATAAAATGCTTTAAAACAATTGCTAAGTAATCCTCTTCCTCGAAAGCATTTTTCTCTACCAGTCAATATAATATTAGCCCTTCAAACTGAAAGAGAAACACGCTTACATGCATGATCAGTCCATGTCTGCTTCCAAATTATTTATTCATTATCATGTCCGGATTCACCAACCCATAGCTTTCCTTCAGAATCCTTTAAGCACACAGCTGTGTAACCAGCATATTGGCCACTGACCCATTTCTCTAGAGTCTCAAAACCACCTCACCTCCCACGAATTTTCAAAATTGCAAGGAAATCTCCAGAGTGGATATCATCAATACTGATGAAGTTCCCATATGCTCCTTGAGAAAACCAACTTTAGATTTTTCCCCCCACCCAGTATTTGAAAACAAGGGAAACAAGTCTCACAGTGCTTGAAGGGTCCATAGTATCCCAGCTTGCATAAGAAAGATTGACACTCCTCTACTTTTCACCCGTAATCGAAATAATGGAAAACCAATTGTAACAACTCACCCGTATGCACATGCAAGAGTGGAAGAGAAAAAAGATAATTGCAGCTTACATATTCAAACTCAGCTTTTCCTTCCCACTCTTTGAATTGGAATGTGTGCTCACGAGATAAAAAATAGTAGTCCCATGTCACACGGAATGGGGTTGCAAAGACATAAATGTCCATACATGTCCAACTATGGGCTCTGCTGACCTGGATGAGCAATCCAAACTCATGGTTACAAGCCGGATAACTACAACTAGTTGTTAGTTTCCATATTCAGCATAATCAAATGCAAAAACAAGCACTATCAACATGAGGCAGTACCCACCTGGACTGGAATTGCCTCCATAAGATATGATTTTACATCAAACGAAACAACTGTACTTGTATGAGCAACCATATCACTAAATCCTTCTTCAATCACTTGAAACCTAGACACAAAAAACTCTAGTGACCAACCATGGTACCACCAATTCGTGGAGCCTAATCAAGTTCAAACAAGCAGATGAAAGGGGGAAGAAAGAAAGCTTAGCAAGTGACGAAATCCACTACAAACTTATTGAAGTAAAAACTGTAATATTCTGTTACTCAGATTCCAACATAAATAACAAGGATGAGAAAAGAGGAACGGTTGGGATCAAGTGCATGGCCCAAACATCGAATGATATTGTCTACCATCCTTTAAATATTTAGTTTTCTTCACAACTCTATACAGAATGGTATGACTGCACAAATCAGTTGGTGAAAAATATACCGTTAGATAGAAACTCTATCCAGTTGAGTACTTTCAATCCAATAAAAAAAAAAAATTCTACCTCAAATTAACCAAGATAGAAAGCTCAAACTAAGTACCGAAGTTACCAAGAATTAATTGAAAACTACAAAAAGCTGGCAAACGGTGGCCATTAGACCCCATCAACAAACCGCCACAACCTCACATCTCCCAGAATCATCACAAAATCGAAATGCAGCAAATTGAATCAAGCAAGCATTGACAGTCGACTAGAAAACCTAAAAAGCTCGTGAACGGTGACCATCTCTCCACATTATTCAAACAGCCACAAGCTCAAACCTCCCAAAATCTTCCAAAATCGCACCCAAACAAAAACCAAGACTTGGAATCATCACTCCATTCCATTGCTTTACCCATCATGTCCTGATTCCAATCCATTCCACCGTACCAAACCCGACATAATAGTCCAACAGAAAGGCTCCCTTGATCATTGATCACAATCTCAAACCACCCAAAAAAGAAAAAAAAAAACTTCCAGAATCACATTCAAAACCAAATAGAAACCAAGCCAGAGCAATGCCATAAAACTAAAGTACGGACCTAGATGTGAAGCGTGCCCCTCCCCCCCTAACTCGCTCCCGGTCTCATTGCGGAACTCCAACCAAGCGGTGTTCTGGTAGAAGCAAGCTCCTTTACACGACAGAGAGCCGTTGGAGGCAAAGGCGGCGCCGACAAGGGCGAGCAACAGGTCTAGGGGACGGCAAAGAGAGCTAAGGATTGGCCAGGAGAGCTACCTTGGCAGCAGAAGGAGTGTGAAGAAGAAGAGAAGCAGGAGAAATTGGCTGACGGGAAGCCATGGAAATTGGGAGAGGGAGAGAGACAGAAAGTTCGTCTCCAGCGACAGTTCACTCCTGTCGCCACCTAATTTTCAGGTGTACCACCTAAAATTAGGTTAATGGATTGCTAAGTCTAACTTAGCTCGGGCTCTCCCAAGCCATACCAATTCGCGACTTAAGTTCAAGTATCTAGCATGCAAAAGGGAGTCTCCACTAATCAGTTTACGGTAGATCGATTAGACACCTAAATAAAATAATTGAAGAATTATCTTACTTCTACGAACCAGAGATTTGTGAGTTCAGGGACTTGATTATGTTAGATTTCTCTAAGGCCCTTTCGGTACCTTTCTCTTTTATTTTGAAAAAAATTGTTTGGCAAGCAGCTTGGATTGATTTTAAATCTATCTCCCTAACATATGAGGTGATCACACGGGTGCGCAAACCACCAATTTAACACCTAAGAAAGCGATGAATAAATTACAGAACTTACCACAAAGCAACGAAAGCATCTGCAATGTTAAATTGGAATTCACATCAACAACCCTAGATATGATTTCTAATTAACACGCAATTATTTTTTTCTTTTTCACTTATTTAATGAAAATCATGAAATATGCAATGCAATATAAATAAATGACCTAATTCTAATGACATGCAATTTCTAATTAAATGGACCTAAAAACAATCACTAGATGGCATGCATTTCATGAATCTAATCCTAATGACATGCACATGACATTTTTATTTTTTACTTAAAAGAATGCAATTTATCCTAGAAAATAAAACTAATTCAACCTAAGACATTTTTGTATTTTTTATGAAATTCGAAATTAGGTAAAATGTGAAAATTATCTAACTAGATTATGATTCTATTCAATTTGTATTAGGAATTAGGTTAAGCCAAATCTTAATTTAAACTAAAATATTATCTTAAACTAAATAATCCTAAAATGCAATCTATCTAAGAAAATACCTAAACTTATAATAAATTTAAAAAATATCTAGAATTAAACTAAGTGCAATTTTACCTTAATATGCAATGACGTACAAAAAATGCCCTAATTCTATATGACATATGCATGATGATTTTTTTTTTTAATTTCGGGATTAATAATTGCCAAATAATTAAACATGCAATCCAAGTTAAAAACCTAGCAGCCTAAATTGATTGAATGATTTTTTATTTTTATTTTTAAATTTTTGATTTTTTCGAAATAAAATTTCTATTCTAAATATGCAAACCCTAGAACAAGAAATAAACCTAATTCTAGCCTACATTTTTGGATTTTTTTAAGAAAATAAAATTAACTTAAACGGCATGATAGCAAATCAGAGCAAGATATCAAAATTGACGAACCGTATCTCGCATGTGAGATCAGGTTGGCCAATTTTACATAAATCGCGAATCGAATCTCGAGCGGGAAATTGGATTGGCAATCTTTTTAAAGTGATTACAAGTCGGATTTCAAGTGCAAAAATCGGACTAACAATCACAAATTTCCGAGGCTATTTCGTGTCGAACATCTTATCATTACATTAAGGAATAATTATACTAAAAAGAACAAGTAAAATAAAATAAAATAAATAGGAAACTACCTAATGTAATTTTCTTTTCTTTTTTCCCTTTGTTTCCAAACAATGGCTTGGCAGCTCGTGGTGGTAGGGGTGAGCAGCGGTCTAGGGTCAACCCTGGACTGACCCTGGACCGGCCCAACTCTGCTGGTCCTGGTCCGATTCCCAAGGGGACTAGGTTGGTCTTTGGTCCTGAAATTCCAAGATCAACATTGTACGGGTTGGTCCTCAGTCCTAAGAGTTTTGGATCGATCCAACCCTAGATCAACCCTGTATATTATATTATATTATATTATATTATTTATAATTATTTTATATATTCAAACCTAAGTAAAATGTCTATATTATATTATATTGAGATGTTCTATCAATAGCACTAATAGTAATTTCAATTTAAAAATTTTGTTAAGTATTAATTGTGTGTCGTTTGTTTTGTTTTCAGGTGTTTAGAAGTTCAAGTGAATTAACAAGATGTGAAATTATATATTCATGGTTTATATTAAGTATTTTGAAATTTTTATGGTTTAATTGTATTTTACTAATGAATTTCAACTCACTTTGCTTTTCAATTTGTGTCAAATGGTAGAAGTTTTTTAAGAGTAGAGTAGTACTGCAGTTTCTATGGTGATTTGCTAGTCAAGTGGTGTGAAGCTCATTTTTTGGTTGAGTGGACTCTACATGATCGAATGCAGGAAAACGTTTTTGCATATGGTGTTATGAATATTAAAGATAGATGAATACAAGAACTTTCCATCTTGTCCCATATCTCAATGAGCGGTTAGTAGGTACGAAATTTCTGTTATTGTGTCATCTTAAATTTGCTAAATATGTATTGGTATCTATAGTTTAGTTGCACAATGCAACATTGTCGATGGATGTGTAATTTACATTTGTAGGTTTGCTTTTTTAGAGAGTATAAAAAATAAGACGAAAAAAATTATCGATCGGTCCCGGGTTGACCTTGGAACCAGACCGAACCCATTGGGTCGGTCCGGTCCTTAGTTCTAAGCTCAATAGGGTCGATTTTCGGTCCTAAAAATTGAGGACCGACGCTGTACAGGTTGGTCCTAGGGTTAGGGGGTGGCCCGGACCAAATCGGACCATGCTCACCCCTAGTCGCCAAGGGTGGCTGGCCGTTGGTCCGACAAGGGGAACTCCGGCAAGGGCGGACCGGCAGGAAAGGGGGCGGCACCCGGGCAGCAGGGACAGCCAGCGCAACACGGGCGTCGCGGTCAGAGCTGCCGGCGTTCGAACTCCGGCAAAGGGAGTCACAGCCAAAGGACTCCGGGTGCGGTCATCGCGAGCGAAGGGCTACAGATCCGGCTCAAGGGTCGCTCGGGTGGAGGGCTGCAGATCCGGCTCAGGTGGTCGCTCGGGTGGAGGGCTGATTGAAACGGATCACCAGTGAAGGCTGGGCGGCGTTGCTGTGTCTGGGCAAAAGGTTCGGCAGCAGGGGAGCAGAGGACTCACGGCTTCGAGCGGGCGGAGTAGAGCAGCAGCAGCGTCGCAGGGGGTCAGCAGCGAGTGGAAAAGGCTGGGTCGCGGCTGTTGGCGTTGAAGACGAAGGCAGCAGCAACGACGGTGGACGTGCAGACAATCGGGCAATAGGGATGTCACGGTGGTGCGGCACGAGGCTGACTCAGGTGAACAGGGGGCGTCGGGCACCGAGTGCTGCAGCGGTGCCACTCGGGGAAGCTCGGAGCAACGTGCGGGGCGTCACTCGGAAAGTAAGGGACTGCTGCTGCGTCCATCGAAGGCGGAGGCTGGCGTCGGGGGTTGTTGCAGCCGGCAGATCTGGAGCAACGGCAGCCAACGCGGGGGTAGCAGACCGAGGGCGTGGCAACGTCGTGACTGGGTCGCAGTAGCAGAAGCGGAGCCGGCCGAGGGAGAGCAGAAACGGGCGGAGAGAGTTGAGGAAGACAATGAATAGTAAACGTCCAATCACCCCTCCTTTTGCCGCTTCTGCTTTTTCCTTTTCCCCCAAAGCACCGAAGGCCTCTTTTTCTTTCTTCTTTTCTTTTTTATTCCTCTTGACCTCGAAAAGAAAACCCTAGAGAAGTCCCCTCTCTCATGTTTTTCTCTCTGAAATTTTTCCCCCTTTAATGTGGCAGAATGTCTCAATTGCATGGCCTTATGCCGAAACCCTACATGAGTAACCTTTTTATAGACTAAATATTATGGTTTTAATTTTCTTTTCAAATCAACATCCATGAAGATTTCTTTTCCGCACACAATATCATTTTTATTTTCCACACCTCTTCTAGATTTCATTTGCAAAAATGAATATTTTCTATTGATTTTTCAAAAATTGCAATATGATTTTTTTCAAATACAGGCTCGGGCCCAAATTGCTCTCTTCATGGGCTTAGTTCGACTTGTCAACTTAAATCTTAGAACCACCAAATTAAACCCATCTGTCACCGACCCAATGTAAGTGCAAATTAAAATAAATGTACCTAAAACTATACGCTATGCAATTAATTAATTAACTAATATTTTTTAGGGGTTAAAATTAATCCCTAATTTTTTCATGCGATAAATGACTAAACGGGTTGCCAAAATTTAGATATCAACAACTCCCTACAGACTACAGTGTCTCACACTATAAAAGGTGTAGAGGCAAGAGGAGCAAATCGTTTTGATTATATCCTTCAACGCTTGGTAATTTAGGGTGCTCAGCTAGTTAAATGAAACATTAAAGCATAATTGGGGTTGAAAATATTCTGTATGAATACTGCCAAAAATTCTAAATTGTACCTGCCGTGACATTAATGTCTCAAATTACTGTTGATTTCACGGCAAATTAAAGTTAGGATTTTTAGATACAAGCGAAAGGTAAATTTATTTCAAATATAAGTTTAAGTTTAGGGATCAGTGATTAGAAGTCTCCACGGAGGATCTAAACCTATGGGGAAATTTGTTAAATAATCGGTGCCTTACCAAGCTCGCTATTGAACCACGACCGTCGCGACCTACCCCTCAGGGGGAGGGAACATGTTTAGAGGTATTGCTTAAAAGACGGACCTAAGGCCCATGATTAGGTGCGGGCTCTCCCAAGCCCATACCCCGCATGACGTTGGGTATTTTTTAAGAATTTTGCAAAATGAGTCGCCACTAGTCTATTGGGGTCGGCTAGAAACCAAGTGAGGCTGAGGATACCTCACTTCCTACGCAACCAAAGAATCTAGAGTCGGGGACTTGAATTAGTGCCCTTTCGGCACCTAATCTTGTTCAAGAAAATATTTTTGTCAGGTAGTTTGGATTGATTTTACACATATCCACTAACATGTGAGGTGATCATGCAGGTGCGCAGTCATTAAAATAATAATTAGCAACCAAGGAAAACGTTAAATAAATTGCATAGGAAATCAAAGAATTAATACTATAGAGAAGACAAATGCTAATCCTAACTAGACTAAAGAGAAGCCAAACTCCACGTATTAACATTGTGCACTCAAAGACAATTGTCCCTAAGGACGGTTGAAACCCTAAGGTAAAGCCCTAAAGGCTTAGTCAATTTTTTTAGCACAACTCTAGAGTTAAGGAACTTCCATTTTTGTTTTTTTGAGAAAATAAACTAAGAGATTAATTTTAACATTTTTGAAGATTTTCTCTAATTAATTCTTTAATTTTTTATTTTCGATTTTTTTGGAAAAAATGATTTTTTTTAATTTTCCAAATCCTTTTGATTTTTTTAAAATGTTCTTTGAAGATTGTTGAATTTTTTGGAAATATTTTGAATTTTTATTATTTTCGATTTTTATTATTTTATTATTTTTAATATATCTTTAATATTCAATATTATTTAATACGGAAAAAGGGTCCCAATCCGAACCATTTTCCCAACCCAAACCCGAATCCAACACTGTTGGATTAAAGAAAAGATTTTTTCCATTTTCTTTTTTTCATTTTTTAAATTTTTTTAAATGTTTATTTATTTATTTATTTTTTTTTTGTCTTTTCCTCACTGCGTCCTTTCCCCGCACCATCTGCTCAACGGTCCTTCCCGAAGCCAACTTTTTCCATTTTATAGTTTTCTATTTTTTTGTTTTGCTTTTTTCCTTTTTTTTTTTACTTCATCCCTTCCCTGGACCTTCCCCTTTTGCGACTCCTCCTTCCTAAAGCCACTTTTATCTTCTTTTCTCCATTTTTTCTGCTTTCTGCATTTTTTCTTTTCATCGTTTTTTTAAAAAAACTGCCTTCTTCCTCAATGCACTCTCACGCCCGACTCCTCACCGAAGCCATACTTCAACCTGGACCTTGCCCACACGACAACACCAATTGGCGTAACCATTGTCCCTTCCATTGCCGAACCACCACCGTCCACCAGTCGTCCATCACCACCAGTGCCGAACACCTACTCCGGCCACCGTCTCCTACGTCAAAAATAACTTCATCAATTCGAAACACAAGAATATTTCACGCAAACTATACAGAAACGCAGCGTAAGCAATGAAAACTAACATGATTTAAGAGAAATAGCAACAGGCACTAGTCGATTCCGAGTTTAAAAAAAAAAAAAAAAGCACAAACTATATTTCGGCTCTCTTTGGAGCATTTTGTCAAACATTGGGTGTGCAGCAGCTAAAAGGGCCATACGGGTTCACTCGAGGCTGAGATTCGGGTAAAGATCAACACAACATGCACAAGCAACACACAAAATCCGCTAAGGGACATATTAATCACACTCGAACAGATGTGAACACAGCAAATATCTTCAGCCACAACACACTCACAGGCTCGAATCTCATTCAGGCATTTCAACAACCGGTTAGCATACACAACAGAAACGAAGGATCTTCGGACTGGTATGGACTCGAGCACAAGTCTAGACGTCTATCAACATGCACTAGGAATTCTTTCATGGAGGACTAGTGAGGCCGGAGCTTGCGCAAACTATTCAGCCGTGAGCTTCGGCTCGAGACCTTGAGAAGAAGCACATGGCTTTGGGAAGCCTACCTGGTTCGGATGGCGAGCAACGGGCGTACTTCAAGCAACGGCGAAACACTCTCTCAGTCTCACTCTCTCCCTTTGGCTCGCCCTTTACTCTCTCCAGCTCTCTTCAACTCCCTGTCCTTCGCTTGAACCCCAAGAACCACCCGAGAACCCCCCCCTCTTCTCTTTGCTCTCTTCCTTTTAAACTCGGCCAACGACAAGTGTGCATGGCTTCTGCCACCGCCAGTCTGTCACGGCCGCTTGATCTCTAACCCTGAGATCACGCCATCCTCTGCCTTCACGATCCTCTGACCTCGCGATCCTCTACCTCGCCCCTGGCTTGTACATTTTTCTTTTCTCCTTCTTTTGCAAGAGCGGGGTTGGCGTGAGGGGAGGAAGAAGACTCACGCATGGGCTGGGCTAAAATAAAAGAAGATGGGCCGGTCCAAGTGCAAAAGAGAGAAAAGGAAAATAGATAGGTTGACGAGCCCACGAACGAAGAAAAGCCCTCTACTCGGCCTCATTCAATTTTCTTCTCCTTTTTTGTTCTTCTTTTTTAATCAGCAAACTTTTTGGAAAAATACAATAAAATAAAAAAATAAAAATTATCATTAGTGATGCAAATATTCCTAATGCTAAAACGCGATGCAATTTAGTAAAAATTATTATTTTTCTTTTTTTTTTTGGCTAGGGTTTGAAAATTAATCTCTAATTTTTACGCAATTAAGTCTTAAATAAAGTTGTAAATTTTAGGTGTCAACAGCTGCTCCTCTTTGAATGGGAGCTCGAAGAGGTTCATTTCAAAGATAAAAGACACCTAAATTTTATCCGCGAAATTCACTAATTAGTGGGCTATAAATGATAAAAGGATGTGGGATGATGGCCTTACATCGTAAAGATGGTCATTGACCGAGATGGGAAAGTTTCACCGTATACAAATGGGTTTCAATTGGAAATGAAAATCTATGATTCAAAAATAAACCCACGAACCCTTTGAAAATCGTAGTTTAAAGATAGACTCATGAACCTTTTAAAAGTGCGGTTTAAGGATAGACCCACCAACCTTGTGGTTTAAGGATCACCCATGAACCGTGTGGTTTAAGGATGACCAACGAACCCCGTGATTTAAGGATAGACCCACCAACCTTATGGTTTAAGGATGACCCACGAACCGTGTGATTTAAGGATGACCCATGAACCCCGTGGTTTAAGGATGACCCATGAATCCTGTGGTTTAAGGATAGACTCACCAACTGTGTGGTTTAGAGATAAACCCACGAACCATGTGGCTTAAGGATAGATCCATGAACCGTGTGATTTAGGACAAGCCACCAATCCCGTGGTTTAAGGATATCCACCAACCTCGTGATTTAAGGATAGATCCACGAACTGTGTGGTTTAGGAAATGCCACCAACCCCGTGGTTTAAGGATAAACCCACCAACCCCGTGGTTTAAGGATAAACCCACCAACCTTGTGGTTTAAGGATGACCCACGAACCGTGTGGTTTAGGAAAAGCCACCAATCCCATGGTTTAAGGATAACCCACCAACCGTGTGGCTTAAGGATAGACCCATGAACCGTGTGGTTTAAGGATAGACCCACGAACCCCGTGGTTTAAGGATAGACCCACCAATCTCGTGGTTTAAAGATAGACCCACAAACCATGTGGTTTAAGAAAAGCCACCAACCCCATGGTTTAAGGGTAAACCCATCAATCTTGTGGTTTAAAGATGACCCACGAACCGTATAGATGACATGGTTTGAGGCTAACCATGAACCTTTGGTTTTTAGGGAAGCACCCGCTAACCCCTTGAAAACTGCATGGCTTCACTAAGGAATCCTGTCAAACTCAACTTGAGTGTCACAACCAAATTTTCGGGTGTACCATCTAGAGTTTGGTTAATGGATTACTAAGCCTAAACTTAGCTCGGGCTCTCCCAAGCCCATACCAATTCGCGACTTAGTTAAAATTTCTTAACATGCAAATATATTTTATTTAAGAGTCACCACTAATTAGTTTATGGTAGGTTGATTAGACACCTAAGTAAAATAATGAGAGGATTATTTTACTCCTACGAACCAGAGACTTCGGGTACGGGGACTTGGTTACACTAGAATTTTCTAATGCCCTTTCGATAACATTTCTTTTTATTTTTCAAAAATATTTTTGAATGTAGCTTGGATTGATTTTAAATCTATTTCCCTAACATGTGAGGTGATCATACGGGTGCGCAAACCACTAATTTAACACCCAAAAAAATAATGAATAAATTGCAGGATTTACCTTGTGGCAACGAAAGCATCGAGAGTGTTAGATCAGAATTCACATCAACAAGGTCCTAGATTTGATTTCTAATTAACGCAATTTCTTTTTTTTATTTTCACTTATTTAATGAAAAATCATGCAATATGCAATGCAATATAACTAAATGACCTAATTCTAATGATATGCAATTTCTAATTAAATTGACCTAATAATAATCTCTAAATAACGTGCATTTCATGAATCTAATCCTATATGACATTTACATTACATTTTTTTTTCCTAAAAAATGCAATCTATCCTAGAGAATGGAACTAATTTATTCTAAGACATTTTTGTATTTTTCATGAAATTCGGAATTAGGAAAAATGTGAAAAGTATCTAACTAGATTAAGATTCTATTCAATTTGCATTAGGAATTAGGTTAAGCCAAATCCTAATTTAAACTAAAATATTATCTTAACCCAAATAATCCTAAATGCAATCTATCTAATATCTAAACTTACAATAAATTAAAAAAGATATTATCTAGAATTAAACTAAGTGCAATTTTACCCTAATATGTAATGACGTACAAAAAATGCCATAATTCTACATGACATATGCATGATGATTTTTTGTGTTTTTTCCATTTTTCCTTTTTGTTTATTTAGAAATTAAAAATTGCCAAATAATTAAACATGCAATCCAAGTTTAAAAAAAAAAAGAAAAAAAAATAGCAACCTAAATTAATTGATTTGATTTTTGATTTTTTGATTTTTATTTTTTAAAATTCGAAATAAAATTCCTATTCTAAGTATGTAAACCCTAAAACAGAGAAAGAATTAGTAGATCTGTTCCGCCCAAAATGGGAATGGGCTAGGGTTATGAACTTATAATCTATAATCTGATGATCGAGTCGATTCCATGATTATAAGTTCATTCCATACCGGACCGGCCCGGAATAGGGTTCTATACATTCTCATTATGAGAAGGGGTCATTCGAGCGTATCGAAATAGATACTATGTTTACATATGGATCCACGTCGTTTCATTCCATTTAGGATTAGGAATAGGCGTAATCGGACCCGCTTTTTAAATATCTCTCCTTATTTGGGACCCTATTCAACTCTTTTAGCTTCTATTGAATCGAGAAATGGGTTTGATTGTCCATCTTTTGATTTGATATAATGATAATATATATAAGGCATCCTCCGGATAATTCAAATCGAAGCAATTGGATGTACGACTTGGGTCTATATGACATGAGCGATCAATAGAAATACTCCAACACTCCACCTTTGTCATATATTCCATACATCACACTAGATAGATATCATATTCATGGAATACGATTCACTTTCAAAGATGCCTTGGTGGTGAAATGGTAGACACGCGAGACTCAAAATCTCGTGCTAAAGAGCGTGGAGGTTCGAGTCCTCTTCAAGGCATAATATTGAGAATACTCATTGAATTGGAATAAGTTCGGCAGCGGATCACGAAATCTTGGCGATCTTCTCTATCTAATGAATGGAGAGTCCGCTTTGAAATCGTCCGCCCTGCACCCACCCTCCCAGTATATGCTTCAACAGGAATCACACAAGGGTAGATTGATCCAATATAAACCTCTGGTAAAATGCCCGCCCGTAACGTAACCCAGCAGATAAAGCACATTCCATAGTCCGTTTTAGGGATTGGCGACTTACCCATTCAGTGACTTTGGCACTGGACGTTCCCAAAATGGGTACTATCGCATCGGGTGAATTCAATACTAGACGCCTGTTGGCATTCAGCCTTCCTTCTCCTTTCAGGGCCTATCCGAAAGAGAATACAGTACTTCTTGGTCGTGAATATCTGAATAGTACGAACCGTTCCGTGGATATCTTTGCTTCGGAACAAAACAATTAAATTAGGCTCGGTCAACTGGAATGTGTATTATCCATATGGGGGATCTTCAATCGAGACGATCCATCGACCTGAGACGAAGAAAAGTCTATCTATTTTATTTAGTTATTCAGTTAAACTTAAACCAATGATTCGTTATTGGAGCAGATAGCAACAACCATTTCATCCGACATGCGTAGTTTGATTTTCCAATGGATTTACATCTTTCATTAATGAAATTTTTTGATGTAGTGAGTAATAGCTCTGGTTATTCGCTGTTCAAAAATTCTTGTTTAGGCAGTTCATACCATCCATACATAGTGTTTTGATCTAAGATTTCAATTCTTCCGTGTTTCAGCAGTAGCATATTGTTCCGTGGAGCTAAGGTCCAAAATAGGGAAGAAAGAGGTGTTTCCACGACTCTACCACTCAGTCAATTCTGTTCCACTTAATCCCTATTTCATGGCCACATATTTTTCCGGCTAAGTAATGGGAAACCTTTCTACTGTTACATGAATCCGATTTTCATTTCATCCGGGAAAAGCCATCTTTTTCTCAACAATGTCTTTGTCATTTGATCCAATAGCCTTCCGTTCGATAGGAACAGATTTGATAAATACTGATAACTCTCGGATGGAGTATTAGAACGGAAAAATCCATTAGATAATGAACTATTGGTTCTAAGCCATCTCTGGCGATGAATCAACAATTCGAAGTGCTTTTCTTGCGTATTCTTGATAAACCAGCGTTTATATATAGATGTAGAGGAATCTGTTTGGGAAGTAAGAAGCCCCTTTGACATCTCTTCATCTGCAAAGAATTCTCGATGTGAAAACACAGAGACAAAGGGCTGATCTTTGAATAGGAAAAAGTGGATCTGCAGGGTCCCAAATGAATTGGCTTATTCGAAAAAGCCTTGTTCTTTGGAAGATCTATCTCGTGTCTGGTACTGCATGGTTCCACTCTGCAAGAACTCCGAATCATTCTCTTGAAGCTCCTCCTTTTCATCATAAATGATCCGCTTGCCCCGAAATGACCTGGCCCAGTAGGGAAATCCCAATGAATTGGGCCTTTCGATACAATCAAATAGAAAGCCCCAAGGGCGCCATATTCTAGGAGCCCAAACTATGTGATTGAATAAGTCCTCCTCTATCTGTTGCGGGTCGAGGACTCCTTCTCCTTCCCCTTCTTCAAACTCCGATTCGTATTTTTCATAGAGAAATCTCTGATCAACGATAGAACAAGATCCATTTTGCATCATATCTAAGGGATTCCTTGGTTTGGGCCGAAGAAGCAATGTCACTCGATCATTATCAAACTGACTGTAATCTTTTTCTGTCCGCGAGGATCCCACCAGAGCGCCTTCTACTTCTAATAGGCCATGAACTAGATCAGAATCATTCTCAACGAGTCCATAAAGTGATCTCATTTTTTTCATCGGGTCCGGGTAGAGACCAAAGGTCTTGAGCGATCGATCCGGCAGAACAACTCAAAAGATAAAGAAGTATCGTTAATTTCTTCATGCTCGTTCCAAGTTCGAAGTACCATTTGTACAAATAAAGAATCCCCTTCGTTACATGATTTCTTCTTCATATAGATAGATATAGGATCTATGGGGCAATTACTTAGAAGTACATTTTGTGCAACAGCCCTTCCTATCTGATAGAAAAGGATCCCATGATCCTGAACCGATCTTACCTGGGATCGCAAATCCCAAGTTTGTCTATGAAGAGCAGATCTAATTGTATTAGTGTCTAGAATTGATTTCTTTTTGTGTAATACTAATCGATAGGGCCTCATTGGTAAGTGCTACAAGATCTCGTACATTGGAACCCATGGTTATGGACCCGAATCCATTAGTATGGAACATCTTCTTTTCAAGTGAAATCCCCTAGTATATGAAAGGGTGAAAAAGTGCTTTCGTTGTTGTGGAATAGAAGCCTTCGTATCTTAATGCATGTATTTAATTTATTCGGAGCTATTAGAGCGGGATCCACTTTTGGGAATATGAGTCGAAGCAATAACAAGAATATTTTGAGTGGAACATCTTTCACAATCACGGAGATAGTTCACTAATAGACCGAGGGGATAAGTAATTCGACTCATTCACATCCAGATCATGAATGTTTGGAATCCATATTATGCAAGGAGACATTGCTTTTGCTAATTCGAATTGAAGGGTAATATAAAATCGGTCTATTTCCGGCATCATATCCATAGTTAGCGCATTCATCCTAGTTAGAAGCTCCAGCTCCGTATCAAGGTCACGATCAATATCGTCACTATCCTCAATATCGTCACTATCCTCAATATCGATATCATCAATAAGAAAACCTTTAGGCTTGTTATCCAGGAACTTGTTCAGAAATACTGTAATGAAAGGAACATAAGTTTGTCGCTAGGTATTTGACCAAATAGGATCGTCCAGTTCCTATAGAACCTATCACTAAAATACCCCTAGAAGGGGATAGGGCTAAGCGGAGCGAAAAAGGGTTTTCCATGAGATGTGAAATGAAAACTATTAGTCCCACACGAGGTTTAATGAATAAGTGATTGTCTGATAATGAGCAAAGGAATATCCCTACGTCTTTCTGCTAAACAGAATGTATTGAACTCATAATTCATTAGATACTTTTTATGAATGTCAACTAAGTATCGTAAGTAAATTGCTCCCGGTTGTTCAATCATTTGATAACCAGAGTCATTCTTTGATAAATGATCACTATGAGTCAAACTCAATAGAATTTGATCAATCCCTTTTTCTGTCGTTAAGGTGGAAAACTGAACCAAGAATTCTCTTTCTTTATCATCAATCGAATCACTGTTCGCGACCCAGGAGTTCTATTTTATCATCAATCCAATCACCGTTCACATTTTTTTCTTTTTCTTATCAATGAATAGATCTCTTTACTTGTATGACTTAGATGTCTCGTCTTTTTCGAAAAAGTGATTCGATGGATGGGATTTGGTATGATACTTATGAGATCGATGAGATTGATATTCCAATATTTCTTCTTAGAACGTATTGATTTGAACCCATAAGCAGGACCACCACCCCACCAGCATGTTGCCGCCGAAGCAGAACCCCGTATTTCTTCTAAGAATCTCCTAATTTTTCCAGAGCAACTAGAAAGAGATTCTTTAACCAGAAAGAATTCAGTTCAGATGTGAGTACCTATCCAGAAGTTTTCGCAACTCCATCATGTATGATGGAATCATCCAAAGATTTGACCTTTTCGAACTCTGTCTGTAACTCACTATAGGCTCGGGAAACAAAGAGAAGATGTGTACGAACGATATATGTAGCAACAAGAAGAAGGGAAAAGGATTGAATAGAAGGAACTCCCGAACATTTGGAGATCTCAGATGGGTCGATATCAATGGTGACTCATTATTTCGATGAATCATTTCTTCGGACAGAAGAAGATTATGTAAACACTTACTCGAAATCTCACTTATCAGATTCATTGTGGAAGACAGAATTTTCTGAAGAATTTGCCATGATATATCTGATCCATGCATAATATCATGAAAAATGGATACAAATTTTTGACTGCTACTTAGTATCGGCAATAGGTCTGAAAAGTATCTAAAAATATCAATTTAGATATTTGTACCCTGTCGAGGTAAGGAACCATGGCATATATGTTTGGAATAGATTCCATTTTGAGAGAGTTGAAAAAGCACTATCTCGTTGAAAGGTTCTATACATCTGTCCTTTCTCAACGCATTTCTTTAGACAAAGACTCCGTTTTCCTCTTTTCGGATGGTAAATATTTCTCAGAACATGGAGTGTGAATCAACCCCATGTTTGAATTGAAATTGAGATACTGATACAAGTTCTTCCTTCTGAATCAGATAGATTCATATCTGAAAGAGGTTGACAATAAGTTCTTTCAAAATTGACTATTTGTCCCTCTGTTAGAGGTGTTCAGAAATGTCTGCGATCGAGTAAATAGCTCTACGAACTAATGGATCGGATCGAATTGCAAAATGGAAAGATTTGTACAAGTTAGACCTTTCGTCACCACTTTGTGGAAAATCGTTAGGTATGAATATGTTAGATACCTGTGACTCGATTGGTGAAATAGTATCTCTCTCCAAAAAAGCGTATTTTTTTTTACCGCCGCACAAAGAAAATATTTTGTTGCGAATGAACAAGATATTGAGGAATTGTCCATATGTAAATCAGAATTATTGATACGGGCCCTTTCCACATAAAGGGGAATCTTTTGTTACAATAGAAGCAGAAGTGATGTGGATTATTCCAAGAATCCGAAGTCGATTTGCTTTATAAAAAGAAGATATCAATGAACTTCTATGAAATGGTTCACGGGATTCAGCCAATTGTCTTGATCGTGGGATATCATTGAGAAATAGGAATCCGTGTTATCAAAAGATTTCCTGCGATTATTTCTAGTATGGAATGAGTCAATCATCCACTTTGGTATCTTATTGAAAAAAAAATGGTGATATTGTTCCTCCATTGATCAATAATTTCGATTTTGGGAAGTATCATGATCATCCAATAATAATGGTTTCCATTTTTTCAAATGAACGATTTGAAGACCTATTGATTCTAACAACTGATTGCAGAGTTGATCATTCGGACCTTTCAATTCATAGACGTGGATCTCGGACCTATGAATGGGGGTATTCCCGAAACTCACAAAGAAAAAAGGAAGTGAGTTAGACAAAAAAAGAAGAAACTTGGACAAAAAGAGAAGTAACTTGGACAAAACGAAACGAAGTGACTTAGACAAATCTTTTTTGTCGATAACCTCAGACCAATCAATCGAATATTGATTAATACGTAATCGATCGAAGACTACTTGAAAACGGCTCTTCTGCTTAGAAACGAAATGTTCCAAATGTTCCCAAAATTTTTGCTCCCATTGGACCATTTGTATCTATATGCATTAGGATCCCGATTCACGGATCTCTCGGTTCGAGAAATAAAAATAAGAGGATTGAACCATTTCTTCTGACTCTTTTTCAAATTCGATAAATGTTGGTTGATCGTATATTTCATTATCGTTCTATGATTCAAAGTATCATTTCCTATTTGATCCCTTTGAATTCCATATTCGAAGTTGCGATCGGATCTATTCATTAAAAAGAATCGATTCCATACATTTCTTATGTACCCATAGGTGCTATATTGGATTTGAATCAGATTTCGGATCCATCTATATTGATTGACTGCCTCCATTATGTTGTTGCTAGCAAATACCACTATTTTTGGTTTTGGATCTTCCAAATCATTCCCGCAGGAGATCCGGACCCATTTTTTTCTGATCCTTCAGATAAAAAGATTCATTCTCTTCATAAAAAAGAGGAGGTAGAACCAATAAAGATTTCTTTTTCGATTCATCCCTGGAGTTGAATACCTCATTCAAGAATTGTTTGATCCAATACGTAAGAATCCATAGAAAAGGCAAATCTTTATGATACACCAATCCGGCTCGCTTATTGATAGAGTGAATAGATCTGCCATTTCTTAGAAATCTCTCTTCTGATTCAAAATCGTGGGTAACGTGTATCCCCCTGTTCCGGTCATGGAACAGATGAAATAAATCAAAAAATGTATTTTTGTTCAAGAATGAAATCTTATGGAAACTGTGCATATCCGTTATCCTTCGGAACCATATCACATCCGGATCTGATGAAATAGATGAATTGAGACGGTATTTTGTAAATACGTAATTATCTTGAATATATTAACTATTTCTTTATTTTCCGATCGCCTGGAAGGGACAAAAGAAACATCTTGTTCTTTCTTCAACAATTTCTGATCTCTAGTGACCTCTCAGTAGGATTCGAACCCAGATGAAGTTTTGACCATCTGTCAGAGAAAAAGAAAGAATGGATCTTGTAGGATTCCCAAGAAATTCTTCGATTTCTTCCGGAAGCAGATGATTCTTCATCTCCTTCTCACGTTCCGTGAATAGCCGGGAATATCCAGAAAGGCATTTAGAGAATCGGTCTGATTCTAGCTCTGTTCGTTCCGTTTGAAGAAAGGAAGGATCCCAAAGAATCGATCTTTCTTTTAGTTGTTGAATCTCTCTTGATTGATCAATATGTGATATTCCGAATCCTCATTACTAATGGAATCGAAATGATCTGGATTGATCAGAAGATCCTTTCAATTAGCTAGAATCCGTTACTTGAACGAAACTAGATCTTGTAGAATCATATTGAATATTTGACGATACATTCCGTACCTTGCTAAAAACCGATCCTTGTTTACCAACCATACATTGTCTAACCAAATCCAATTCTCTCTCGATATGTTCCTCAAAAAATCCGATTCGGGCGG
>CM027879.1:37754039-37761539 GCA_016097615.1 Eucalyptus dawsonii | reverse complement strand
ACATGCTGTTTTTTCCAGTCATTCCTTTCAGGATCAGTCGTGGTCTTACAAACTCTACCGAAGGTATGAACGAATCCGTTACTTCATATAAATGTGTAAAAGATGCTAGCCGCACTTAAAAGCCGAGTACTCTACCGTTGAGTTAGCAACCCGAAAAAAATTAGGATATGTAGATACAATCGGAATAAAATAAAAAGAAATTCAATTGCAACGATGCAATCAAAACAGCAAACTAGCAATAAAATTCCAATTGATTCTGGAAATTATGAATCAAAAAAAAAAATAAACAGATCCAATAAGAATAATCCAATTTTCAGATAAAAAAAAGTCAATTTGGATAGACTGCCTCTTCTCGCTTATGTTATCCATTTTTTTTAACCAAAAAAGACTTCTTGTTTGTATCACAAAACCAATCGAACGAACCCATATATAGATAGATATTTTTTTGTTGAATGAAGTAAAGTAAAAAAATCGAAATCTAAGAAAGAAAATATAAGGAAGATAAATAAATCCATTTCTACACGATCGAATTATATTTATTTCAATACACTGTTGTCAATATGAATAATTAGAAAAGAATACAATAAAAAAAGTATAAATAGAGCAAAAGAAGTGAGGAGGGAGTGGGGAAAGTATAGTGAAAAAAACTTATACTTATACAAAGCTATATACGAATCACCCACACCCTCTTCTTTTGTATTTCATTAATTGACTTTCCTTTAAATTAAGACGAAATTCTCTAAAAAGAAACCCCCGCTTTAAAATATCATAAACAGTTCCTGTAGGTTGAGCACCTTTTTCAAGAAAAAAATAGAATAGCAGGAATATTTAAATACGTTTGATTATTTATCGGATCATAAACCCACTTTCGAAGATCTCTTCCTTCTCTTCGGGATCGGACATCAATTGCAACGATTCGATAAACGGCTCATTGGGATAGACGTAGATAAACTAGAACCCCCCTAGAAACGTATACGAAGCTTTCTCTTCGTACGGCTCGAGAAATTAGAAGATATGTCTATGTATACAATTCGAATGTCAAATAGATCTATAAAAAGCATTAAATCAAATCAATTAGACTAAGATTATTTAATACTTTTTTATTCTTCTTTTCTTTATCAAAAAAAAAAAATAATTTGTATTCTCAAAACTCAAGTTGAGTAACTCGGAAATATGAAAATAGCTCAAAAGAAAAACCCATATGTATTTGATTTTTGAGTGGTCTCTAACCCCTTTTTCTTTGTCTCGTTTAGAATATATTTGGACTCCTTGTTCTTGATCTAGTTGTCGAGACAATTAAAAAAAAGATATTTCCTTGTTCCAAAATATTTTTTATCTTTGCCTTGAATCATTGGGTTTAGACATTACTTCGGTGATTTTAATCGTTTCAAAATGGCAGCAACACGGCCCTTTTTCTGATTTATTTCTATCAAAGAATCATAAACGGTTGATTCCCGCAAGATACACTTTTGATCAAAAGAGTTTCACTAATTCCAACAAATTTTTCCTTTTTTGGATTTGAAACTTGCTCTGAATTGGATCCTTTCGATTTAGAAATCGAAAATAGACTACACTTACGAAGTTGTTCCAACTTATTAATTGGCACTAACCCTAGATCCTTGCCCTGAGAAATGAATCAATACTTTCTACTCGAGCTACATCACATACTGTTTACACTACAACCCAAGAAAAAATGAGGTTTCGAGTGGAACAGAACAAAGGATGTCGAGCCAAGAGCACCTTCATTCATATATATAATAAAGGGTGGGTGTAAGAATCCACAACTGATCATGTCCTTCAAGTCGCACGTTGCTTTCTACCACATCGTTTCAAACGAAGTTTTACCATAACATTCCTCTAGTTTGGAACTGATATGTAATTGATTCAATTAGGGAATCATGAATAGTCATTTGTTCGGTCGTTCCATTGGTTTCTAAAGAAGTCTTAGAAAGAATTCAATTTAATCCTCGATTTTTTCTTTTTATTGGATGAATGCAATATTTTTATTTTATTTATTAATTTCTAAATATTAGAAGAAAAAGTTCTTTGTATTGAATCTACATTGCATCTTCAAGTAACTTGAGAGGATATATTCAACAATCTTAGACTTCTTCGAATATCAAATACTCATAAGAAATCATTCAATTCAAATAGTTATTGAATTGAAAAAAAACCTACCTGGATATCACTATTTGAATAAAGTTTTCCTAAAGATTGCATTTATCATCATAAATAATTCATCTTTGAATTAAACCTCAGTGATTAAAAAAATATAGATAGATAGAAAAAAAGAAATAAATTTCTTTTTTTCGTGATGTAAAGGAAAGATTTAGGCTCTTTTTCTTTCATTTCATACTGAAAAATAAAATCATAAAAAAAAGAATTCCCTCTATCAGATAGACTGAACAATTGTCATTGAATGAATTATGAATATTCAACATAGAATATTTCAAATTAACGGATCCAAAATCTTTTCAAAAAAAAACCAAAAAACGTTATCACTGAAATAGAACGACAATAATACATTAAGCATTTCCTCATTTTACGCGTAGTTTCTTTGACTGGTGGGGTTCGTTCAATAATTTTTATTTAAAGCAAAGGGAATAGAATATAGGATGTATGAATTACCCCCCTGTATATATTATTACATATATTTACAATTATATATACGAAGCAAATCAAATACGAAAATGAAATACCTAAAAATGAGGTTCAAGAAAAAATAGATACGTTATATGTATGTAACTTGATTATTTCTTAATCCAATTTTCCAATTTGTACAAGCACAGCTAGTTAAATTGCATCTTACATTGTTAATTAATTCTTATTATATGGGACGTAAGGCTTTTCGAAGTAACTAACTTAAACTCTTCAATATGAATATTCAATATTCAAAGTATAAGTGGATGGACATACGATGAAAAGCGCATTCAACCTCTTTTGCAACCCCTTTTTTTTCTTTATTTCCAATTCTTCGAATCTAGATTCCTAGATCACAACTCGATTCAGTTTCATCTATATGTATCTTAGTTGAATTTAATTTGTGAAAAAATAGGATTTAAAGAAGAATAGAATCATTAAAAATCAGAAAAACAAGAATCACATAATATCCAATATTTAACTCTTAAAGAGTAGAGAAGGTAGTTCAAAAAAACAGAAGGTAGTTCAAAAAAGAAAACCTTTCTTTATTGTGATAATAGATATTTCTATCTATGTTTCTATCTATATATAGAATAGGAGTCCCTGGGACGGAAGGATTCGAACCTCCGAATAGCGGGACCAAAACCCGTTGCCTTACCACTTGGCCACGCCCCATTTCAATTTCTATTCAATACTACTAAAGAGTAGTATTGTTTTTGGTTGTTCGTCAATTCCAATCTAAAATAAATATCGATGGACTCTATTGTTCCTAGGGTTTTGACACGTGTAGATATACAATGAAGCTGAATTTATTGATCATTACATATAATTCAATTAAGATATTGTATAAAGTATGATTTCTTCTATTCTTTTTGGAGAATTGAAGGATTTTTGATTGGGTGAGTTCAAAGAAGGATTTTTTTGGTATCCCTTACCTTTTTTTTTTCATTTTTAGGGGATATCAATTATCAATAACAATAACTCAATCAAAATACAATTATCTCCAAGTCCAAGAAAAAAAAAATGTTTGTTATGCTTAATATCTTTAGTTTGATCTGTATCTGTCTTCATTCCACCCTTTATTCAAGTAGTTTTTTCTTAGCCAAATTGCCTGAGGCCTACGCTTTTTTGAATCCAATCGTAGATTTTATGCCAGTAATACCCCTTTCTTTTTTTCTCTTAGCCTTTGTTTGGCAAGCTGCTGTAAGTTTTCGATGAGATCTTTAATACTGTCCTAGACATGATTTATTCGAAACAAAAAAAAATTGGAACAATGGATAAGATCGATAAGTCTTACAGCATGAACATGAACCCTCGATTCAAACAGATTTTAGATAGCTGCAAAAAATCTGACTCCCCCTCTTTCTCATTCGGATTACTTTTCATTTATTGAAAAACCCTTTTAGAGTCATTTCAAAATAGGAAAGATTTTTTTTATGAAAGACTCGACTCTTGTTCCAAATGAATTTCTGAAAAATTCTTTTTGATTTTTTGATTTCGAGAAACCATTTTGTTTATTGGTGTCAAAATAGGATATGGGGTATAAAAATGGAGAATCTATTCTCTTTTTTTTTTTGAAAAAAAAAAGATCTTTGGAGATTGTGTAATGCTTACTCTCAAACTCTTTGTTTATACAGTAGTGATATTTTTGTTTCTCTCTTCATCTTTGGATTCCTATCTAATGATCCAGACGTAATCCTGGACGTGAAGAATAAAAAAGCCTTTCTTTTACTTGCTTAATTTTTCCAATGTTCTTACTTAGGATTTTCTCTATTTTACTTAGGATTTTATCTATTGGTGTACATCCTTATTTATTATATGAAATAAAAAAAAAACAAAGGAAAGGGTTTGAAAAAAAAATAAATAAAATAACAAGTCATCGGAAACGGAAAGAGGGATTCGAACCCTCGGTACCCGAAAAACTCGTACAACGGATTAGCAATCCGACGCTTTAGTCCACTCAGCATCTCTCCCAATTGAAAAAGGATAATTACTATCTTACATTACACAAAAAGTAAGGCTTGAAAAAAAAGCCTTTCTTTTCTTTATCTCTTTATTTTTTTACTCTATTAATATATACAACTTTAATATATACTACTTTTATAAGCAATCCCATTTAGATAAAGAAAAGGTTCTAAAGAGATATTTCGAATAAAAAAAAAAAAGAAAAAAGCAAAGAATACCTCTTCTCCGAAAAGAGCTTTTTTCTTTTCACGGCCTGGCCCGGTCAGTACCTAGCCGGGCCATTTTTTTGTTCCATTCCAAATCATAGATATAGATAAATGATTTGTTTGAAAAAACAAAAATGCTTATTATTGATTATTGAAACAACAATGAAGAAGGGATCTTTCCATTCCTCTGATATAGATTTCATTCTATAGAATCAAAGTGTCATTTTTTTATTATTATTCTTTCTTTTCTTATTTTTTCCTTTACTGAAAAAAAAGAAAAAAAAATAAGGAACTGTGGATTGTTGTGCAATGCATTCTTATGTCATAACATAAATAGTTTTATCGAGCCTATCTGTTCTGTCAAAGCATCCTCCAGCAAAAGAAAGAACTTGTTCTTTCTTTATTTCAATTTTTGAATTAGGAGTGCTCTTTTTACTAATCTGATTAGGTTTAATTTTGTAAAACCAAAACAAACACGTCAATGCTATAATTTTCATCATTATTTTTGTTTTGGATCCTATCTTGATTACGTCCGATTACCTTTTTTTGTTCGACAAAAGTTTCATTTATATACAATAATCGCATTGTAGCGGGTATAGTTTAGTGGTAAAAGTGTGATTCGTTTTATTAATCCTTTTTATAGTTAAGGGATCCCTCGGTTTGATTTGATTCATATTCGAAGAAAAACTTTATTTCTTAAAGGATTTAATCCTTTACCTCTCAACGAAGGATTCGAGGAAAAATATACATTCTCGTGATTTGTATCCAAGGTTCAATTAAAAATGGAAAATTGGATTATTTAATTGCGAAACATAATTTTTGAATTGGATCAATACTTCCAATTTAATGAGTATTAGTAAAGGATCCATGGATAAATATAGAAAAGCGTATTTCTAATCGTAACTAAATCTTCCATTTTCTTTTTCGATAGGAAAGATTGAGCAAAATAGCTATAAATTAATAAAATTAAAGATGATTTTAGTTTACTAGAAGCATTGACATATTATATTTTTTTAGCTCGGTGGAAACTAAATACTTTTCCTAAGGATTGTCTCAAATAGAAATAGAGAACGAAGTAACTAGGAATATTGTTAGAATACCCTATTCCCTATTCTAGAGGGATTGTCTAGAAAGCGATTTTTTTTGAATTGAAATGCATTCAAACAGAAAAGCTGACATAGATGTTATGGATCGAATTTTTGGATTTCGTTCACGTCTTATCTTAGATATATCGATATCTGGGAATTTATCTATCTTCCATAAAAGAGCCGAATGGAAACCAAAGTTTCATGTTCGGTTTTGAATTAGAGACGTTAAAAATGATGAATCAACGTCGACTATAACCCTAGCCTTCCAAGCTAACGATGCAGGTTCGATTCCCGCTACCCGCTCTATTCTATACTCTCTATCTATATTAGATAGACCTGTATTCGAATATATATATTCGAATTGGAAATATATTTCAAATTAATATTTTGAATTGGATTATTTAATTCTATTATGTTAGTAATCCATCTTTGAATTGAATACGCAATTCGAAATTCTCTTATCTTAACATAGTATTTTTTTCCGAACAAGAGAAGGTATAAGGGAAAGGGATATGAGAAGTCAAAAAAATGCGAAAAAAAAAAATCAGAATAAAAAGAAAAAGCGTCCATTGTCTAATGGATAGGACAGAGGTCTTCTAACCTTTGGTATAGGTTCAACCTATTGGACGCAATTTTTTCCATCTATTTTTTGACATTTCTATCTCAAGAAAGATATTGATATCTTGAATGATTTAAATAAGAAACGCTTATAATACGTCGTTTCGTTTAGCTTTTATGTTCTTTCTTATATTCTATTTTCTATTAATTTATATTCATTTTTTTCATATTTAAAAAAATGAATTTTTTTTAATAGAAAATGAAAATAGAGCGAATATCAAATTATTTAAAGAAATATTAATATTCTTTAAATTAAAAAAGAAAAAAATTATTATATTACTTAATTAATTAAGTAAAGATTAAATTAATACGCAAAGATGAAGAGTGATCAATTTATTTATTTCTACTATCCTTGTTCCTGAAGAAAGCGTTCCTTCTGTTCCTGGATAGCTTCTTTTAAAAGGGCTTCTGCTTCCTCAGTAAATGTTTTAGTAGAAGATATAATTTCTTGGAATTGAGGTTTATTCGTTTTACATAAGTACGTAACTCAACGAGAAATTTCCTTACCTGTCCAATTTCTAATGAATCAAGATAACCATTCGTTCCGTATAAATAGTCATTATCTGTTCTTCCACCGTGAGAGGGGCTGCTTGGGATTGTTTAAGCAATTCACGTAATCGTTGACCTCTTGCCAATTGATTCTGGGTAGCTTTATCGAGATCGAAGCGAATTGTGCAAAGGCTTCTAATTCTGCGAATTGCGCTAACCCAATTTTAATTTTCCAGCTACTTGTTTCATGGCTTTAATTTGAGCGCACAGATCCTACTCTGGAAAACAGAAATACCCACATTAATAGCAGGTCTGATTCCAGCATTGAATAGATCGGCTGATAAGAATATTTGTCCATCTGTAATGGAAATTACATTAGTAGGAATATAAGCCGAAACATCTCCCGACTGGGTCTCCACTATTGGTAAGGCAGTCATACTTCCTTCACCTAAAAGAGAACTTAATTTAGCGGCTCTTTCTAAAAGGCGTGAATG
>CM027879.1:37709039-37751539 GCA_016097615.1 Eucalyptus dawsonii | reverse complement strand
ACTGATTAGAATCAGGACCAAGTTTCATCTCAATTGGAGAATACTTCGTTTGTTGTAACACTCTCTAAAAAAGAGTTTCCTTCGCTAAGAACGGGAAGGAAGAAAAGCGAATCGGTATGCTAATTTCTCATCCTCAAATCCGTCCTTCCCAGGGGGTTAGTGTCCCAACGAGAATAAATAATTGTAGGAGTGAAATATTGATATAATTCGAAAAAACAAGGAGCAAGCCCCGGCCATAAAAAATATAAGAAAAAAAAATACGTATTTTTGATATTTGTCGGATTACACAAAGGGATTCGCAAATAAAAGGCTAAGGCCACAAAAACCAATCCATAAATTGTTAACGCTTCCATAAAAGCCAGACTAAGCAATAAAGTACCTCGTATTTTCCCTCCGCCTCGGGCTGTCTTGCAATACCTTCTACAGCTTGGCCCGCAGCAGTACCTTGACCAACTCCAGGTCCAATAGAAGCAAGCCCGACAGCTAACCCAGCAGCAATAACGGAAGCGGCAGAAATCAGTGGATTCATGATAAGTTCCTCACAAAAAAAATAGTTAATGATACATTCATCCAATGAATTGCGACTTAATTATTCCATCACTAAGATTCATCCAGACGAAGTAACTAACAACTCGGAATTCAAGTAATGGAATAATATTATTGAATCATCCGAACTACTTTTATATCTCTTTTTTAGTTCCTATCGACGGGATTTTTGTGAATCCATACGACTTTTGTTCTTCCATTTCTTTGTTCCGAACCATTAGTTGAATTCTTCATTCTTTTCTTTATTTCATCTTTTTTATTCATTCAATTCACATCACGGACGAAAGAAAGGGAAAGACTTCTATTGGAATCTATCTAAATTCATAATTCATAGTAGTATAGAGCAGATTAGATCAGATCTATTTTTAGTTCATATATAAGTAGCAATATCTAATATCACATATACATGGGTTTCTTCCATAATGTAAACCAATTATTCGTATCTTAGATTCAATCAGATTCTAGAATTCTTTTTTATTTTTGAAACTGAAACATCCAATAGTTGGATTCTAGCCATTACATTACGTATACCCAATTTGTACACCCATATTAACCAATTCATTTTTATGAATCGCGTCAATTCTACTCTTCCTTTTATTTATCATTATTCTGCATGTATACAACCTACATGGACGAATTCGTTAGGTCGAATAATTGAATAGCATAGGTAGAAATATCAGTATTTCATTGATTTAAAAGGAAAAAGTTCATACCATTTTTTATTTATATATTTTTTTAGAATTATTTTCTTTTTTTTTCTATATAGAATATAATTTCTATATATTTCTTTTTATTATTTAATTATTTTTTTTATTAAATAAAATAGTAATAGAAAATATTTATTGGGGGTAGGTATTATATAAATTAAATGGGCCAAGCAGGAATTTTAGGAAAAAGATCTTTTAGATCTCTTTCCTTTTTTACAATTCCCTAAAATCGAAATATCATAATCTTTTTCCTATTCCTGTAGATCGTATATACCTTATTTGTCTATTTTTATCTTGCCTAAGTAGATTATCTTGAGTTACATACATTACCTTGGGCTAAACTAAAAAACGACTATTTTGAAAACGAGTCAATGATGACCTCCATGGATTCACCTATATAAGCCGCGGCTAAAGTTAAAAATAAGAGTTGAATACCACTTGTAAATAATCCAAGGAACATGACAGGTATAGGAACCACTAAAGGTACTAAAGAAACAAGAACAATAACTACTAATTCATCGGCTAATATATTTCCGAAAAGTCGAAAACTAAGTGATAAAGGTTTTGTGAAATCTTCTAAGATGTTAATGGGTAAAAGGATTGGAGTTGGTTGAATGTATTTACTGAAATAACTTAATCCTTTTTGGTAAGACCTGCATAGAAATATGCTACTGACGTGAGTAAAAGCTAAAGCAACGGTAGTATTTATATCATTCGTGGGTGCAGCTTAATCCCCATGAGGTAATTCTATGATTTTCCATGGTAAAAGAGCCCCCTGACCAATTCGAAACAAAAATAAATAGGAACATAGTTCCAATAAAAGGAACCCATGGACCATATTCTTCTCCAATCTGAGTTTTGCTAACGTCTCGAATGAATTCAAGGACATATTCGAAGAAATTTTGACTGTCATTCGGAATGGTTTGTGGATTCGAACAGCTATACTGGCGGAACCTAATAAGATAGCAATTACAACCCAAGAAGTAATAAGGACTTGGCCATGGACTTGAAAACCTCCTATTTGCCAATAGAAATGTTGGCCTACTTCCACACCCGATATATCGTATAACCCTTTTAGTGTGTTGGTGGAACATGATAAAACATTCATATTGCCCTCTGACGAAATAGAACTTTAAAGGGAATTATTTTGATTCAACCATCTCTTTTTCGACTTGCTTAGTTGAATTTTCTATTTTGGATACGAACTAATCACATAATATCCGCAGTAATTTGGATCTCTTTTATGCGATTCAAGAGTAGTAACCGATTCAGAAATTTATGAGTTCAAAAAATAATTTATTTATCTTATTAATCAAGGATTTCGTATATAGCTAGAACGACCCTCACAAATTGCAAATACTAATTTGTTAAGAAAGAATGGTGAAGCTATAGCGTCATCATTTGCTAGAATCGAAAAGTGCCGATCCGGGTCACGATTTGTATCGATGGCTTGTTGGAATTCCCACGTTTCATTCTCGAAGAGCCTATCGTTCTTCTTTTGATCAACAAAATGAAGATCCAACCCCAATATTTCCAAAAAGCCCAGATATGTTTGCAAGTTGATAATTGTCTCTTCAACATAGCTGCGCCTTTCGGAAGACGATTGGTTTCCTTTTGTTCCGCAAGTCCTGAACTGAAGTCTCGTTTCTGTAGTGGACCAAGGAACATCCACCGGCCACTTTTTATTAACATAATGACATCGAGCCCTTATTTTAGCCCGTGCTACTGAATCAGCTGCTTTATTCTTGGTACCAACAATTAAAAACTGTTTTCCCCTACTTGCTGCATCAAAAACTAAATCACAAGCTTCTGATAAAAAACGAGCGGTTTAGTAAGATTTGTAATATAGATACCTTTACGCTTGGCAGAAATATAAGGTGCCATCCTAGGATTCCATTTCCTAGTACCATGACCAAAATGAACTCCCTTCCCTCATCTCTTCCAAATTGATATTCCAATACCTTCTTGTCATTTCTCCCCCCACTTCCGCTTTTTTTTTCAAAAAAAAAAGCGACGGAAACGCCTGAACTAAATAATTGTTCCGTGAGGTCAACGCGTGTGACCGTGGGTTAGAATGTGAAAATTATGTAATCATCAACTAATTTCTAGCTAGTAGCGCATTTTATCTTAGTGTGTTTCTTGCTTTATTAATCATTTCAGTTCCATATCTATTGTTGTGAATATATATATTGTGGGCTATAATCCCTTCCCTAATAATTTGTGAAGAGATAGTCCACCAACAAAATTTGAACCTACAAATTTAACCAACGGCTATAGTGAATGGCGCGGTTAGCACGTATTTGTAGGAGCTCGATCGAGCTTCTGAGATTAGCAATATTTCACGACGTATATCTAAAAAAACAAATGCCCATAAGAACTTATGACTAACAAATATAGTTATCACATAAGTAGCCAATACCCGGTTTCGTAACATGCTTTTAATTAGCATTGTGTGCATTTACTTCAACCGTGGGAAGTGCATATTCGACCAGCTAAATCGGATGCACGTGAAGATGCGTCATGAGGAGAGGAATTCGACCAAGATGAACGTGTGGTGAAAGATTGATGAGGTTCGACCAAGGACGCATGCTGTCCACTCGAGACAAATCCTTCGAAGCATGAAAACTGAACCGGCCTTGATTGACCTTTATGCTCAAGTGCTAATCAGGAGTCTTGTCACTTGATTTCATATTCAAATCATTCGAATCTCCGTACTATTGCCGGTCGGGAGTCTTAAGAACTTGAGAACACGAAGGTTGCTCCACATGCATGCCATGAAATGCAGATTTCAAGTGGCTGAGGAGCTGGAGAGATGATCTTTGTGAGAAACACGAAAGGTTTCTCCATTCGAGCAGTGTAGTCAGCGACCAGTTCATCTTCGTCACGGTGGGCGTCGGTAAGCTCAATCGTGCTCACGGTACATTGAGCACCGTAAAACCGATGTAACCATTTCGATCCTGACTGTCGATAGAGTCCGGCTTGAGATCTGTGTACCGATCAAAGGCGACACCTTGAAGAGATTGAACACCGTTGTTTACCGTCGTGATACTTCTTCGCCACCCAGTCGAAGAAACCTTGGATGCTCTAGGTTTGGTACGCATGAGAGACGGATCTATTCCACAGGTATACCGCCATCTGAAGCGGCGTGGATGCTCTCATTTTTTCTCCCTTCATCAGTAGATAGTGCAGCTTGGTTTATATATCTGAGGCATATTTTTCAACTTTGCGGAAAATCTTATCATTTTTCGTTGGCGATTTTGCTCTTCAAAGGGGAATTTTATGAGCCGCGATGCTTGAGGATAAAAAAGATGATAGATAGAGGTATCCACACATCGTGCGTCCTAAAAGTTTGTGCACGAATAGATTTCAAATCTAAAGTTTCAGACAAGAAAATTAGTGCCGAATTTTATTATTATCAAAGAACTTAGTACAATCTCTAAGTTTTAAACTTGAAACTCAAGTGGCTCTGATTCCTTCGTTCGCAGAAACATTAACTCGGAGTGCTGTTGTAGTTCATCTCGAAATCAGGCAATGGGAAAACTCGAAATCTCCGGAATTCTTCGAGTTCTGGAGCTTGATCCGATTGAATCCGATCAGTGTTGACAGACAACCAGGCTATGAAGCATAATTTGGACAGAATTCCATTATTCTTTTTATGCCGTTTCGAATTTCTTCTGAGTATCTTTTGCTATATCCTCTCTTTTGAATTGAGCATCCATATTTAAAGTGTCTGATGTGGACCATCAGAGAAGAAAATCGTATTTCGAAAGATAGAGTAATCTCCCACCAAGGTTGTACAGTTGATGTAGATACATTAGGATTATTACAAAATATATTCCTCCTCATGTATTCTATTTTGGAATGATGCAATATTCTTTGGAATATATAATTGCAGAGAATATTGGGAGGTGATTCTCTTTGATATTGATTCGATGAATATCTAAATTAGAATATAGATAACAAATTACTGACGCTATTTTGACCCAATATTGTTGGTCAGGAGTAGTAATTCCCTTCTATATGACGCCATGTATCCATATGAAATATTTTATATTTTTTTTCCCAAATGAAACTTCATTAACCAAGTAATTAAATGTTTACTTGATTAAGTCAAATGGAAGGGGGATGCTTAATTTTCTTTATGTAAATTTCATGTTTACAGATTGACCCATTCTCTCATTTTGTTTTCCCAAAAAATAATGTCTAAATTCGTCCTAATTATGAATTTAGACATTCGTCATGAAACAATGCAGCTTATTTCTTTTTTTTACTAATTTATTAGTACTGTGATTTTGTCTATCAAGAAAAAAAAAAAAAAAGATCCTTTGTTCCACAGAAAGAAAAAAAGTGCAGATGCTCAAGAATAAAGATTACAAAATTGGATGAATTGCAATACGAAGAATGATAATAAAAAAATTCGTACAATATTAGTTATAGAGAGATAGATTTTGTGATATAATTCTTAAAGTTATCACCATTTATTAAAATTTAATGATCACAACTTCTGTAAAAGGTTTATCCAAGAATAACATTACTGACAAAATTACGGATTTAAGTACAGCATTGCTTATAGAAGAATATACATTAATAATGATATGTTTCAGTTAATATGTTTATGAGAGAATCGAGTACTGCATATTTTCAAGAAAACAAATATTAGCATTCGTTCAACATCATTGGCATAATTATGAACTATTTCATGTCGCAGCATCATGAAAACTATAACTGAAAATGATATTTATGACACGTGGATTTAAAAAATTTAACAAAGAATGCATTCCTGACTTTATAAATTATCCGAATTCAATATCCAAGGTGATTCTAAATTTTCTTTGAGAATTTACATTTTGTAATGTCGATTGAATTGGAACTACTTCGCTCGGTTTTATAGATTAGTGTCATCAACAACATTAACTTCGTCAGACATATTTTACTAAATCTTCATAACATTTTTAGAACATTTCATTGCAAATCAATGTATATATTTTAGTGATAAAATAACCTCACTTTTACTAACTTTTTGTAAATTTATCACAGAACGATAATTAGTAATAAGACTAAAAATTTCACAACCATCTCTTTACATTGAAATAATATTAAAAATCATACGGTTCAACAATATCTTTAAATATTTAAATTCAGTCATCAGAATGTAGGAAATAATGTCGATTCTAAACTTTAAAAATTAATCATTACTTAAATGTTGAAACCATGCATTTGCAAACTAAGTATTAATAACATACTTATCTTCTAAGAGATAATCTTTTTATTTTCAAAACTAAATGTGATTGTTATTCATCGTCTCATAAAATTTACGAAGGAATATTTATTGGTAAAAACATGACGGATCGAATTCATTAAGGAAATTAATAGCACGAAAGGTCAACAACACTTTTGGGGGGGGGGGGGTACGTAAAAGGTCAAAGGTACAATTAAAAGCAACAATATTCACCAAAAAAAAAAAAAGCAACGATATATAATAGATAGATGATTTAGACAAGTAAACATAAGCTAATGTCATGAGCATGCTAAATTATTATTAAAAAAAACCCTAAATATAAAAGTTGACATGACAAAATCAACAAGTATTTAAAAAAGACATCTAATGCATTGATTTTTTTCAGCGAGCAGATTTAAACATATGGAAACATAATCTACCAATTAGAAAGTGACTAGAACTAAAAATTAATACGCCGTTTTCGGAAGTGATTGACAAAAATATGCAATAAATATAAAACTCAAGGAAACTATACTAGGAAAGAATAAAGGTTCGAATGAAAAATAAAAAGAATCACATGAATTTGCACGGAAAAACTGTTTAAAAAATCATAAATCTATTATAATTTTGCAAATTTAATCATAAACCTTTCGATTTTGTAATTAAACCATAAACCTTTGAACAATTTGCTAACTAAGTCGATCCAATCAATTTTAGCTATAAATTACTAATGTGGACGTTGGCAATCTTACGGCAAGACGATCAATGTTAAATATATGGAAACATAATCTACCAATTAGAAAGTGACTAGGACTAAAAATTAATCGCTGTTTTCGGAAGTGATTGACAAAATATGCAATAAATATAAAACTCAAGGAAACTATACTGGGAAAGAATAAAAGTTCGAATGGAAAATAAAAGAATCACATGAATTTGTGTAGGAAAATTGTTTAAAAAATCATGAATCTATTACATTTTTGCTAATTTAATCATAAACTTTTCAATTTTGTCAATTAAACTGTAAACCTTTGAACAATTTAAGTTAATTGAGTCGATCCAATCAATTTTAGCTAGAAAATACTAACGTGGACTTTGCAGTTTTACACACAATCAATGCACGTAGATATTTTTTAATAATTTTTTTTCATTTTCTTTGCTTTTTTTTATTTTCTAGATTGAGGGCCATGACACCATCGTTGGCCAAATCGAGGATAGCCTCATCAACCACTAGCAAGGGCTACCTCAATCCCCCCAAAAAAAAAAAAAAGGAAAGTAAAAAGAAAAAGTTCAAAAATACTATTAAAAAGTATGTGCCGGCATTGACCATGCTTCATAAGCCCGACTAGTGTCCACAACAATTTCTAGTTAAAATTGACCATATAGACTCAATTAACAAACGTAAAAATATTTATAACTCAATTAATAAAATTGAAAGATTTAAAGCCAAATTGATAAAAGTGTAATAGGTTTAAGAGTTTTGAACAATTTTCTCAATTTGCGCTCAATGCGCACTTCATTACCTAAAATAGTAAATGAATTCTTAAGTTTCTTAAAAAAATTGTTACAACAAATAAATGACTTATTAGAGCTCCTTAAGTTTCCAAATTAATCAATCTTCACATCCAATCTATCTATAAGCATGCGAGCACATCTTCGTGTGACATTCTCATTTACATCCTGTATAATTGCAAACATTCATAGCATATGTTGTATCAAACGCTTTAAGGAGTTCTTGATTTAGTCTTAGTCTTGCAAACCAGGTGTAGAATTGGTTCAACCCGATGACCCGATTGGTTATGAAATAGAACTGTCGATTCCAGCCTTGGAAATTCCAGCCCCGAAGGCCATTTCCAAGTTCGTGGATTGAACCCAACCGGTTCTCCCTAGAACCAGTTGATTTAAACCGGTTCAGTCCAGTTTCCAGGTTGAATCGGATCCCATGCTCACTTCTAATTTTATGCTCAAGCCCCCTTCTCTTTATTCTCCATTTTTTTCAAAAAAACAAAAAAAAATGTTCTCTGGACTGAAGTAAAGACCGTCTAGAAAGTTATCCCAAGTCGCAAATTTTGAATTGCGTGCGGACTTCTCTTGACTCCAACTCTAGGGCAAATGCGACAAGTTTGACCAAGAAAATATTAATTATGTCTGTCCAGAAAAAGGACCTATAATTCCACTGACTTGTCCTTTGTTATTGTGCAAAGTTACGTGACGTATCTTGAGCGAATCGCAACTAACAAATTCGAATTTGAATGTTTTGACTTCATCCATTCATTAAGCCGCAAGTTGCTGATTGTTTTTAGGAATTCTGGATAATCTATGGATTCTTCATCTTAATCCTTCCAACATAGAGAAAGGACTAAGCCAAGTATAGTTTCATTTACTTTGCTAAAATTAATTAGTGAAAACTCGTTTTTTGTGAGTTCAGCCAAACAGATAAATCGATCATCTCAAGATCTTCGACGCTGTAATCTTTTGAATGATCACGTCTTGGTCCATTTACGTCAAACCAGGCAATATAGCCCGAGACGACCATGAAGCGGGCAAACTTAGCTTCCTCTCCTAATTACTCTGATTGGATTCGTTTTCATATTCGAGCTCAACTATAAATTATTGTCAAATATGGGAGACATCAAATTAGTCGGGAGTATCCATAGAACCTATAGTTTTTCTGGCTATCGACGTGCTTAACACGTGAGGTTTTATCAAGTACTCGTTGGGAGCTCTTTAGGTTCTTTATAATTGCAGATCATAGTAAACGAATTTTTTTCCTTTTGATTATTTGAAAGTTGTGACTAGCCAAATAAGACAAAAGGGAAGACAAGTGAAAAGACAACGTGGTTGGTTGTTGGAGAAACCCACCAAACTTCTTGGTCTCACCAAAACACCCACGGGATGCATGGCTTTCATGGCCTTAATTTATTATGATTATAATTAATATTTTTGCTTGAAAATTAAAAAAAAAAAGTAAAAAAAATAAAGATTCATATATATTTCATTTATTTTGCAGAAAAAAAAAATATTCAAAAAATATTTTCCTAAAAATGATTGCTTTTACCATTTAAAATATTTTCATTACTAACAATAATTAATATTTATAAATTTTTATAAATGATAAAAATAAAATTCATTCATTCATTTTCGTAAGTAATACAAGCGATTATTTTGGAAAAAGTATTCTCGAAATCGTCCGTTTTTTTTTTACGAAATGAAAGGAGCATGTACTAATAGATGAAATTACCCTGAAACTCCTAGAGCCCAAACCCTATCTTTTCAAGCCCACAGCCCAAAGCACCAGAGAGCAAAGCTTGTCATGCGTGATCCGAAAGGCCCACGAGCATCCTGCCATTTGCTTATTAAAGAGACGGACGTCTAATGCCCTTTCCAACCGGCCGTCGGCCGCTAGCCGCCGTGTTCTTGCCAGAGAGAGCCACCGATCAAAAACGCAAGCACATGACGAACCGGCAGCTGGTTTTCTCACCTTTGGATCAAAGACAGGGACTTCTTGCACGACACCAAATGTGTTGTCGTGAATTAAGATATGAGTATACGACATTCGCATATGTTAAAGAATTGTCGATCCGCTGATCTTCATCACATATTCCATTAGCGTGTATAATGTTATGATCCTTATGTATTTGATCCGCTTACATTAACAGAAGAAAGAGGGGCCAATTTGTTATTATCTTAGATTTCAAAAGGCATGTATTAACCGATCATCATTAATTATAAAGTTTTTTAAAATCACAACTAACTGTTTCAAAAGTTTAAATCATGTTCTGATAGTTGACCTTTTACTAGCCGTTGTTCACTCTCAAGTGGCCATTTAGCTATTTTAGTATTCATTATTAGTCGAAATACACGTTATTCATTCGCAATTCATTTTTTATAGATATCAATAACTTTGTTCATTCTTAGATATCAATTACCTACGAAAGACTTTTTTCTGTTTTTGCTCTACATTTTTTTCATACTTCTTGTTGTTCGCACTCTCTATCGAAATAAGGAAGCGCGCTCTATTTAAAAAGCTCAATTGAATTCCGAATAACAGCACCGACCTAACTTTCGAACTTCATGGGGGACAAAAATCATCTTCGAAAATAGCAGTTTCGCACCTCGAGCGATTTTCGCAATTTTTCACATTTGCCATTTTGCAATACTTCCAAATTTCACCACCCAAAAATCTTAGGTGGCTCCAAAACTTATGCAAGGGCACCCATCAAATCCCACATTAAATTGTGGGAATTCTAAGCTTTGACTCTAGGGCACACACAACTATGGTCAAAGAACATATCATTGAAGACAAGATGCAGATACAATGGGAAACCCACAAGCAACTGACATGACCTTATCAGGTCGGGGACAGATCTGCCATCTCTCTCTCTCTCTCTCTAGATTCATCAGTGCAAGAAAGAGGATGGGAAGCGATCCATCAACATCGGTGATCTCCTACATTAGCATCACATAAGGAGAAAATTATTATATTTTTACGAATTTTGCAATCCTAATTACTTTTTTTATTTTATCAATTAATTTTCACAATTAATTTTAAGCAGATAATATTTTATAATATTTTAATATTCTTTCGATTTTTTTTATTAATTTTTCATTTCTTCTTCCTTTTTTTATCAATGGCCGGCTTCATATGATGTGGGCAAAGGTCACCCTCAGTCGACCTAGTCATGGGCTGGCCACCCGCAAATAAAATGAGAAAGACAAGAGAGAATAAAAATCAAGAAAAAATTAAAAAAAAATTAAAATATTATTAAAAATTATTCACGTAAATGAATTCCAACTAAAATCACGGAATTGACTCGATTGGAAAAAAGTACAAAAATACTTAGGATCGAATTAGTAAAATTGAAAAAATTTATGACTAAATTGATAAAAATGTAATGAATTGAAAATATTTTTAGACAATTTGGCCTCACATAAATGCTAACCCTAGGGAAAGTAGAGCCCGGAATCTTCTTACACCACGGCATGGCCGAACCCCACGCCACGAACCAGAACGATGGCTTCCGGGAAAAACCAAGAAGAGACTTTGAGGATTCGAACGTGTGTCTCTTACGGAAGGAGATGGCAGGTTTTCTCACCCTTCCTTGCAAGCTTCAACCTCCATTTTCCTCCCATTTCTTTCCTCTTTCTTCTTTCATCTTTTTCTGCTGCTCTGGCGGGAGTGGTCCTGCTCCAGCGCAGCAGCGGCAGCAGCCAATTATGACTCAACCTCCACCAGTCGGGAACCCTCGCAATCAATCCTCCTCCGGGTCAAAAAAGTCAACAAGATTCCGTCCGGACGATATTTCCCCGACCCCCAATTATCTCTCATCGTCCTTGCTATAAATGCAAGCTAAAAAGCAAAAAGTTTTTTTTTTTTTTTTTTCGGGGGTCAAAAAATAAATTGGGGCTTCGTAATGAAGATTTTTGGTATGTCGGGATAAATTGTTTTTTTTTTTTGACCCAGGAAGAAATTCCACGGCCGGCAGCCTAAAGATAAACCACTAAAAAGGAGTGTTAAGCAGTCCCCACACACGCGCCTTCGGTAAGTTCGGCAAAAAGGGATCAAAATTAGCCTTTTGGCAACGCAAGTTGCAGGAGCTTCAACATTAGACCTCTTCGAAGGAAGAGTCTTCAAATACCCCATCACCAAGAGTGCCATTGTCAGAATAAATTGTTGCGTTTTACCTTTTAATTAAAATATTAGAAACCCACCACCCGCAAAGATGACTTTTGGTAGATCTTGGTGACATGTTTGCGAGCCCAGATCGAAACCCCGTAACGCAAGTTACTGAGGAGCGGAGTGGGCTCATTGGCGACATACCCGGATACGTGGGTGGTGGTTTATGCGCTCTCCTAGCTTTTATTTATCCTGATGACGCGGAGATTCTTAGGCCAAAAAAATATATATATATTAGAAACCCTCGTACAATAAATCTCACATGCAACTTCCTAATAATTTCTGAAACTTGGGCGATGTTGGTCCTTCATCTTTTTGGTAAACTGCCACTTCGGTGAAGAGTGCCTAGCAGCATTTGTCAAAGACATCCAAATAAGGGAAGGCAGTCACTTCCAATGTCTCATCTCTCGTGTCATGTGTAATTGCGCGTCGAAAATCAAAAAATCTTATTAAATACGATGGATGGACGAATACCCAAAATCGTTCATTGACAAGATCCTTATCATCAAATAATGTATTAAGGCCTTGGCGTAAGCAATTGCTTTTTTTAAATCGTTTTTAATTTTATATGCTCCAAATTTTTTTAATCATAAACTATCACAAGATGCAAATATTTAAACTTGCACATCCAACTAACCATTTAGTGAATTTTTTTACGCTATAAGGGGAAGTTAGACCTAAGAGAAGAATAGTTCTACAAACATGCCCTAGGTCACATTAGGATAATACTTAATAAATAGATACGTAGATAGATAGATAGATACACAAGAAGGGTAGGGAAGACCGTAGATATGGATAGATTGACCGATTGACCACAGAATCGAAAATGAAAAACATCGACTGTCATCAAATGAGGAACTTCAATTAGTGCCTTGTAGTCTCTATTCATCGGTACTTATCAAAGCTTAAGCAATTGATTTTACACGTGGAGAACGTCCAATTTCTTGAGATAATCCTCATTTTCTTTTATTAGACATAGCTCGTTGCTCATTTAATAATTAGAATATCAGGTGCTTCGGCTAATAATTGGGCCAAAATGACCATGCTTTGAGGATAACGGTCAAGGGGTGTTAAATAATCTGAGGGGCAAATTGGTACAGAGAGTCGAATTTTAAATTAGGAAAGCCCTTTTTTTTTTTTTCCATACAAAATTGTAAAATTTTTGGTTCAAGAAGTCGAGCTGATTATTAAGGGGGATGATACAGTCAAGCTATGATCGCCAAGTGTCAACTCTATGAGCTCGCCAGCCTAATCGAGCCTCCATTAATTTTCTAAATAAATGTTTATTAGCTAAACATAGACATTACTATCTACAAAACAACATAATATAATTACACTGTTCAAGCGTATTTATGACAAAGCTCGACCTCAAGTTCTTTCGTGAATTGGTTGTATTCGAATTGAGTCAAGTCAAGCTCATGTATTTCAATTTTTAAGTCAAGCTAAGCTAGAGTTGAAATTTTAGTACTTGTTCAAGCTTGAGCCCGAAATTTGAGTCTTGAATATCGCAATAAGTCAAACTCGAGCTCAACACATATCGACTTGACTCAACTCGACTTGACTCGATTGTACTCCTAATTTTTGCACTAGGTTCACAACTTTTAGTCGCCGAATTGAAATAACACAGGTTGCTAATATATCTTGCTCTAATCAATGTTCGGCTCTTCTTTGGTTGTCTTCATGTTTACCCTAATTTTTCACATGTAACGTCCAACTAACATACGAATAGAGTGCTAAGTCACTACTTAAAATGCATTCTCTTTAAGAATTGACTTTAAAATTTATCAAAATCTACAAAATGAAAATGGCCGAACTTGCAGTTTGGGGATTGAACCAAAATCCATAATTAAAATTCGGGGATTGAACAGCGATCCATTATCTGTAGAATGAAAAAGGCTTCAAGCTTGATATTTGAGAATTGAACTAAGATCCATGGTCAAGATTGGGGGATTGAATCGATAGTAGAATAAAAAAAAGGCATCAAGCTTACAATTTGGGGATTGAATCGAGATCCATTACCTATAGCATGAAACAAGCATCAAGAATGCAGTTTCGAAATTGAACTAAGATCCATAATCAGGATTTAGGAATTGAACTAAGATCCTTAATCAATAGAATGAAAAAAATGCATCGAGCTTGAAGTTTGGGGGCTGAGCCAAGATCCATAATCAAGATCGTGACTGAACTGAGATCCATAATTAGGGATTCGGGGACTAAATCGAGATCCATTACCTATAGGATGAAACAAGCATCAAGAGTGTAGTTTAGGGAGTGAACTGAGATCCATAATCAGGATTTGGGGATTGAACCAAGATCCATAATCAACAGAATGAAAAAATGCATCGAGCTTGCAGATTGGGGGTTGAGACAAGATCCATAATCAAGATCAGAGACCCAGTTCAATCACGATCGTTGGTTGTGTGGACCTACACGTGGAGCTTATGTAATCGACGGCTATGATGAACCCGGATCCAAAAAAGCGTTTGTCTACTGTCCTTGTTCCTGCGTGCGCTGCAGCCAGGTACAATGTATATAAACAGAACATGTGGGAAGTAGGTCCTCTTCCGAATTGAATTACAACTCCAACAACCCCCACCCTCCTCCTCTTTCCCTTTTCTTTTTGTGTTCGCATCATTATTTTGTGCAAAGTAAATCCCAGGATCTGGTCCGGCAGCTGGGAAGTTGTTGGGTAGAAAGACAGCGACTCAGAAGAAGTCTCGCAGTATAACATGTTCGCGTTGACCCCAGTTCACGCTTTTCTTTCATTTGTTTCTGCATCCTTACTCTACACATTGCTGTTTACTTAATCTCGGAGAGCGACCCTTATAAACGTGGTTAAATCTAGACCAAGTTCAGCTTGGAGAGCGACCCTTATAAATGTGGTTAAATCCAGACCAAGTCTTTGGCATCTTCTCGAACTGCTTGGGGTTTTCCGTATTTAACCCCAATACTCCAAATCCCGCAATGAAAGCATGAGAAGAAGGAGAAAATTCTTGTCTCTGCTGATCAGGAAACAGGTCCAGCTCCATGGGGTTTTTTGACAAGCTATGGCATGGAGATGGTTGAAAGGACCATCCGGAGAAAAAGGGAAGCTCAAGCTGCTATTTTTCATGGCAAAGATATGATTTTTCTCTTGGTGCAAGAGCCAGCAGAAGATTTGTGCCAATCTGTCGTATGACCATTCAAACAAGATCCTCAATGGTTCTCGAGAACATAAACGGGGGAATTTGGGACAGGCTTGAAGGACCTTTTGCTGCTTTTCGCGAAACCATCATGATTAGAACCATCGCAATCCAAGCAGACCTTAGATTTCGGTGCGGATGGTGTAATGATCCACTTCACTTGAGCACATCCTTTGCCTTCGCTGTTCAAACAGAGTAAAGCATTGGCAAAGCCAATATCGAGATTGCATGTCAATCCACAATCAGATATTCATGGCAAAATAACAAATCTTCACTATTTTTAAGGCTTCTTTACATTGAACAACAAATGAAATGGCAAAACTAATACATCGAGATGTATTAACTCCAAGACGATTAATGTAGCTACCCATAGTCAACTCACAGAGAGTTCTATGCTGCTGTTCTACTGCTAAGCTCGAGCGAACTTAAAACATCATCTGATCACATTTGATATAGCTCGTACCTCTAACAACATATCACAGATTCACAGGGAAAATAGAAGTCTCCCCAGATTTTAGTTTTTATGGAATCTTTCACATCAACAGTTTTCTTCAGACTTTTTTTCATCCAAGGGAAGCGTCTGCTCGATGGTTCTTTGGTGGTTTCTTGAGCAACATCGATTCTTTTAGGACAATATGCACCTGTACATACAAATTCCCTGCGACTTCTGGTTAAGTTCACGAGCTCTGTCCAATGTCCTTGCCAACAAAGTCTCCGCTGCCGAATGACGCTGCCGCCGCTGCCATGTCAAGACTACCACCTATAGAGTTCATAAGACCCGAGAAACCACCACTCAGGTTGCCACCAGCTGCCATCCCCAATCCAAGAAAATCTAAAGTAGGATGCTTCGGGCCAAACATGGTTGGAGTTCCCATCATCAGTTCCTTCAGACCTGAACTCCCATCACAAGGAAGCCCTAGCCCCAGTCCAGCAGCAACAGAGGCATTTTCATGCTCAACATTATTAGTGTTCCACTGTAAGTTCTCTTGTTGCCCTGCCGAGGTGGAGGAAGAGACAATCCCGAGCCCACGAAGCAGCGATGCATTGGTTGCAGTTGCCCCCATCTGAGCAGCCTTCTGCAGAAGCGCAGTGGCTGAAAGAGCGGGCTGTGGAGCGGGGAGCATATTGCCGACGCTCCTGCCCTGCACTGCCAAAGAGCGACGACCCGTGATTTGTGGAGAGGCAGAGGAAATGGGTTCAACAGATGAGGCAGGTCCACGGTCAGAGCGGTCAGATGGTGCCACGGCACGAATCAGGTCAGTGTAAGGAGTACTCTGCTGCGGAGGCTGTAAGGATGAGGACGGAGTTGAGGAAGCAAACAAGCCTGCTATGACACTAGTGCTTGTTTTGCTATTGCTGCTAGAGCTGGTGCTGCTGCTAGAGCTCCCTATCAAGCTGCTTGTCGCTGGTGGCTCTTCAAGAATTTGGGATGGGTTCTCTTGCATCCCTACATTGAATCCAAAATCATTATGAACAGTCATACAATTTCTCATAGAACTCAAAAAGGTATATTGTCTATCAGAGAGCAAAAGCTAGACTTTTCCATAAAGACGAAAAGTAACTCTGCAGCCAAAAGCCAAACCAACTGTTATGCTTCTTTCCCTAATCCACTTCTCAATTCCATTTTTTTGCTTTTGAATCTCTGTGGTTACTTTTGGATTTTCGGTCCAAAAGGGTCAGAGAGTACCTTTAAGCTAAGGGTTTCTTCTTACTAAGCTTTTGCTGACTAATACCAATTTACAATTCGTGAGACATAAAATACAAGTTAAGAGTCCTCAAGAAACAACAAAGACCAGTAACCGACAAAGAAAGTTATCATATGTCTCATTCAAGATCCAGCCTAGACAAAGATTTTCTTGTGCTCGTTCCAGACGAGAAAGAACTACGTCCAGACAAAATTAAAGCCAACAACGCAGCAAGAACCAGGAATTAGTACTGACTTTTACCTGCTGCCTGATCAGCCAAAACTGTAGACAACACAGCAGCTGAGGACTGTACAGCTGGTGGAGCAGATGCTTGAGGAGGAGGATGAGGATGAGGAGGAGAGGCAGGTTTCTGGACTTTCGGATCGGCCTGCAAGTTCGGCTTAACCGGAGCCGAGCCCTGACCCGGTCCCTGACCCTGAGTCTGAGCCTTGGCGCTCTCCTCAGCTAAAGCATCACAGAAAGCTCTATGGGTGATGAAGCTATCCCTCCTTCAAAAAACAAAACAGGAAAGGGGGAAAGCCCGTTTCAATTCACAAGCTCACGACCCAAGAAAGCTAACAACTGTTAAACCTAAAAAAAGACATCTCTTTGGAGAAAATTTCTAGTCCAGAACCTTGAGAATAGAGTTCCGCAGTCGCATTTATACTCCCTGGTGCCACAGATTTTCGAATGGGCCTTCCAATCGGACTGCACGGCGTATTTCTTCGAGCACTTGTCGCATTTCCACTTCTTCTCGCCATGTTTCCTGCAGAAATGCTTCTTTATCCCGGTCAGATCACCGAGGGCTCGCGATGGGTCGTGGTGGACGCAAGTGGGCTCAGGGCACACGTAAACCCTCTTCTTCACTTCCTTGCCCGATCTCTGCCTAAGCTTCCAAGGCAGGTTGTGGCCCTCCTGTGGAGCTGCAGATTCTGGTCCCTCTGGAATCCCTTGTTGCAGATTTCGCAGACGAACCTGTTGGTGGCCAATAGGGTCGTGGGAGACAGAGCTATCACCTCTGCATCTGGATCTGCAGGAACAGAGAAGAAACAAGAAAATTTCCAGTCAGTAATTGAAGACTCCCTCCCCACCCTCCTTCTTCAAGAACAAGAACAAGAAGGAGATGAAAAAAAAAGGTGTATTCTGATATTTCGAAGTTATTACCGGGCATTCCAGGGAGATTCCTCTTTTTCTTGGTGGTGGAAGGCGGTGGCGGTGGTTGCGGAGGCGGCTGATTGCCAGAAGACGAGACACTAGCTTCCCCTGAAGCTGTGGACGAATTGTCCAGGTCTGTAGGCATATCTAAGGAGGCTCTAAGAATTTTCTTGGGTGTGTGTTGGGTGGCTTTTGGATTCAACCTAGTGGACAAGAGAAGGGGGGGCAAAACCAAGTTCATTTATCTTGGAGGCAAATTCCAAATCCCCCCTTCACACAAAAGAAAATAAAAGAAAAAAACAAACACAGGAAAGGGCCAAAAGAAAGTTCCTATCTTTCTAGGGTTTCGGTCACAGCTCGCTTGCTGCTGCTGCCTGCCTGCCCCTCTTTGCTAGCTCTGCTCAGCTACCAGTCAATCGTCCGCTTTTCCCATTTTTTCTTTTCCACCCCCTCTCTTTTTCCTTTCTACCTAACAGCTCTGATGAAGTCTCTGACCCAAAGAAGCTCAAAGACACATTAACCCAAAAAAAGAAGAAAGAAAGAACTCAATGATTAAACCCAGGACTGTAAAAAAAAGAAGAGGGCAAGATGATAAAGCTCTCGTCTCCCTTCTCTTTTAGCAGCGCTCCCGAATCATGATCACCACCAACCAGACACAAAGTCCCCCGGCCGCCCCCCAACCCCGATTCAACGATCAAGAAAACGCCAACCCAGCTCTCCTAAGCACCTGGTTTCCGGTTTCTTGAACCTCTTTTTCCGCGTTCCCAAGCCTCGCCGTGTGTAAACGGGGTTCGAGGCTAAAAAGACCACCAGCAAGCTAGAGAGAGAAAGAGAGGGTTGTGCAGTTAGGGACAAGAGGCAAGAAAAAAGGGGGAGAGAGAGGGAGACATCCTTGCGGTCATTGGTTTTGGAGCGAGTTCTCACGTCCCTCTCTCGCTATCCCCGAAAAGTCTCGCGAGCTTACAGACACCCTTTTCCCATTGAGGGGTAAAAGAGATCTCCTTTCGAAAAGGAGGGAAAGAAAGGCGATGGGAAGTTGAGTTGAGTTGAGTTGAGGTGAGCTCGAGATGGAGTCGTCGCTGTAATTTAAAAAAAAGACTTTTTTTTTATGTTTTTTAACCATGATTTGGCGAAGACTTGTAGAGGAAGACTTTGTCTAATTTCAGACACGAGGGTAAGAGAGAGAGAGAGAGAGAGGGAGAGAGAGGGAGGGTTCGTCGCTTGCCTGTCGGGGAGCGCTCACCACACCCCGCACCGGACGTCTTGTCCTACTCGCGGGGAGGCGTTTTTTGTCGTGTAGCGGGCTGTTTGGATTCGTCTTGGAGAGGTGCTCACCTAATTCTAATTTCTATTTTTATTTTTATTTAGATTGATATCGCAAAATAACTCTTATTAATATATTCGCGATTGATTTATTTCAAATTAATTATTTTAATCATAAAAATGTCAAATAGGTATATTTATAATAAATTAATTTTTTAATTAATAAAAACTTCATACTAATACAGATACAAATTAGTTTCTATTAAATTGAATAGATATAACAAAATCACAAATCAAGACACTCAGAATTTAACTGAGAAAGTAAAATTTCAATCTATACACTCGTAAATTATTACGTGTTATTCTACGCGATAATTTAATAAGAAATTTATCACAAGATGCTAATTGAGATTTTTTACAAAAAAAAAAAAAAGAATTTGGGATTTCATATATGTATTAATTGGGAATTTCATGGTATTACTCCTTTTTCTTTATGATGCATAAACATTCTCCCCCAATCGCTCCTCAATCCAATTTAGCACGGGTATGTTTTTTATTTTTTTTTTTCAAATCTTAACAAAAGATAAAAAGGTGCCTCTTTTTCTTTTTGCTTTCATAATGAATTATAAACTATTACTTAAATTTCGATGGTTGGAAACGGTCCAACCATGTGAATCGAAAGATTTATATTAAGTAAAAAGGTAAAATCCGTACAGACCTTAGACCTTTTCGATCTATGGTGGTTGACTAAAGGGGCCGGCCAAGACATTTCGCCTTTCCGAATACCACAGTGCCCACCGTAATTTTGGAGAAACTCCGCGTGATGTTCTTATTTATATATCTCGCCTGCTTATATTAGGCTTTGCAAAATTGCTTTACAAATTGCTTTTACCTCGACAGACCCTCGAACTAGATTCATGCCATGTGGCCACCGCCCACCGATCTAATCGAGAGCAAAAACATCAACGTCAACGCGAACGAGTTCGGAGGAGATCATTAACTTTGTGGCCGCTGCCGAATCTCGATCCGTAAAAAGGTTCTTCCTAACAACTTGGCTTATCCCTTAATTTCTTTGTTTAACTTACCACTTAAGTTAAAAGAAGGCATGGTCCCCTTTCTCTTTTTTCACCATCAGAAAAAAGGAATGGACGGACATTTCCGCATGCACGGGGATTTCGCAATTCGCTCATGGGTCGATCGAATTCACTTTCAAGCTAACTCATTTTCCAACGCTTTCTGGTTCGAACAGCAATGAGCTTCCGTACCATGTCAATTGTCAAGTTTCATAGAATTTTGTGTTAATAATACAAAAATCTCAAATTTATATATTTGTGACAATTTTAATCTAAATTAACCCAAATTGATATATATATGTGGCGAATTTTTATTTGTTAGTTTCCGTTTAAATTTACTATCAAATTATTAAGTTAGATGATACATAACAATCGATTAATATACTAATTTGGAGTTTTATCTTCGTTTGTCACTAGCGTACTAATTTATGATTTTTTATGGTATTAATTCAATTTGACAAAAATTAACAAAAAGGTAAATTATCACAAATATATCAATTTATGATTTTTAATAGTCAAAAATTTAATTTAATATAAATTTAAAGTTTTTGTGATATAAACTTATAATTTTTTTACCACCATACTTGAGCTGGGACATTGGTTTGCTTTCTCCCCTCACTAAAAACGGAAGTTTGAATTCCTAAAGACATCACAAGCGAACTTACCCGCTTCATGTGGTGGTGGAGTTCGCGGGCCCTAAGGTTTCACCAATCGTTGGTTTATAAGTTTCTTGGGCCATAAAAAAAAACTATAATTTTTTTTGGCAAACGCTACTTAATTGTGTATACGTAGGGCATTTAGGGGTGACCCAAGCAAGCATCGAATGGGGAAAAAGTTGGTGGGCAACAGGCATTTATTTGTTCCTTTCCATATTATGAACCAGCTACTAAGAGGAGTACAAAATGGACCACCCGAACCAAAATTACTCGAACCGGCCAATTTAGTCTGGTTCTTAGTGTCGATTCAGTTCTTGATTCTAAGGAAATCAAATTGAACTAGACCGACTAAATATATATTTTTTATTTTATTATTTCTTCAAAAATTAGTAAACTGTGAATTAAACACTATCTCGATTTGGTTTCAAATAGTAGAAAAAAAGTAATAGGAAAAAAATAAGGATCGGTTCTATAATCTAATTCGACCGATAGTTTGATCCATTCCGATCCTAAAGATCAACTAGTCCTTAATTTGATTTCGATTTTTAATTTTAACCGATCACTCCTAAGTAGCTAGGTAATGAGCAAGACACCGCCGGACTTGCCTGGCTTAGGTGGGTGGCCTGCCAGGCCACTGCCACACGTTGGCGGCGCTTCCATCTAACCCTCGTCTTGAAGTTCTCCCCTTCCCCAAGACCAATGCATCCACCCCGCCGCTTCGAGGCGGGAAACAAAGAGAGGATAAGGACCTTGGGAACTTCCGAGAGGCTTTAATTGAGGGAGAGGAGATTGGAGGAGAGCTCGGTGCATTTTTGATTTGATCTTATTGGGAAGCGAAATCAATGAAGGAATCTGGGGTGGTGATAGCATTCAATTGCGTGCGAGCTGATCCATCCGAGTAGGATCGCTTTAACAGACCTTCCGGGAAGTCGGCTGGATACCACCGGGAAAATTATTTGAAAAGTCCTGAACTAATTATGCCATAATTGGTTCGATTCTAAATTTTTTGGCACCTTTCCACTATGTGTTAGGATAGTTCTTCCGATCAAAAAAATTATTGATATAGACGTCAATCATCTTATGTGACAAAGGTAGACCTTTAAAATGCATGTTATCTTTTATCTTCTTCTTTTTTCTTTTCCATACTTTTTTCTTTTTTCTTTTTTCCTCATTTCCCTTCCTTGTTGCCAAGATCCTTGGCAATGGCCGGTTTGCGACAAAAATATTATAAAAAATATTAAAAAATTGTTCAATTAACACTAATTGTGCCACATTGAATGACTCGAGCTAACTAAATTGTCACATCATGAATTTCTAGCCAAAATCAATCAAAATGACTATATTAGCAAATTATCAAAATGTTTATAATTAAATTAGCTGGTTTAAAAAATTTATGACTAAATTAACTTGTACTATAGATTTAGGATCTTTTGTACAGTTTTCCCAAGTTAAAATAGTGCTATGACACATTGCACAAGACTTTTTCATGAAAAATGACTGACTTAAACATATCATTTGGCATGTCTAGACACAGAAAATTTATTATGCTTGTAAAGGGGAAAATTGCTTTGATCACGTGTTTGGCAGCAGGGTCCTTCATGTTGTCGAGATGAAACGACATCGCTCATCATCGGAGGGCCAAGCCTTGCTTCCGGTGTCCACGATCGATTGAACAGTCCTATCGAGCCACTTTGATCGCATGCCAAACGATGGTCACGAAAAGGTTTGGCTAGTGGCCTATGATAGGGATTGCTCTTGTTTTCCATGCAAAAACATGCATCCATCTGAAAATCTCCTTTTCGATCATGCATTCTACAAGCATCTCCAAGGAACATGGATGTGATAGCATTGCGTCATAGAGAGATCGACAAAAGGGAGCCCAAGTCCACCTGAATTGACGTATCCATTGAAATTCAGTTTCGATATTCTACTTTCGAAAAAAATCACAAACAAAATAGGAATGAGATTTTAGAACTTTTGCGTAGCCAGCACGACGCAGAAGGTTTCATTATGTGCAGTGGGATTTTAGAATTTCAGAGTCAATCGAGGATAAGATAGTTTCTCTTTTCTTTTTCCTTTTTTTCCACTTTGGTGACATCCACATTGAATGAACCTTGTATCTTGTACCTCATATCTTATACATGGTATCTTCTAAAAAGGTACGAGATATCATGTCGAATGTAATACAAGTTGTCATTCGTCTGCTTAGTTTCTAGTGGTTTTTTCATTTTTATGTTTGAACTGCCATGTTCAAATACGTGAAAACCCTAGCTACCCTCCTCACCATTTTGCAAATATAACATACTAGGAGGTATTAATGTCGATCGAATCGAAGAACCGTCGTTTCCGTGAGCCAGCAATCGCGAGTTTGATCGATGGTTTCTTGCTAATAAGAACATGTCCGACTAGTTCGTATGGAAAGCATCGACGTCCATCCCTTTGTAAGGAACAATGACGAATTGGGGCTTGTGTTCCCGATCTGTATTGCACTGCACTATGCATGCTTAGATGGCTATGCATTTGTTCTTGTGTTTTGGAGAAGATGATAATAGAATTTGGGATTTGGTATGAAAGCAAGTTTTAGCTTAATGTTGTGATGATATTATTGAACTCGGATCGAATTGGCTAATTGAATTAGGAAAATGGACCAAGGTCTAGTCTGGTTTTGATTTAATAACTGGATCGAAAAATCGATCGACTCGGTATTGACCTAGTTTAACCGGTTTTCCAGTCGAAAGTCCCATCGGTTCTTCAATAAAGTCCAAATTGAAAAAACAAAAAAGAAGAAGAAGGAAAAAAAAAAAGTAGTGTATTATAAAGATATAGAGAAGCGTAGATTAAATGTGAAACGTACGAGGAACCTTTGCAAAAAGGTGAGAAATCGCCATCTAATTCATGGGCGAAAAAGGTGCGGCGGTCCACGTGGGCATTACTCGACATTTATCTCCCAAATTCAACGTACCGATCCACTTTGACATTAATCAACTTGCGTGGAAATTCTTATCCTCTTCCAAGGCATCTGTCTAATTCTATTTCTCTTTTTTTCTTTTTTTATATCTTTGCACTCTATCTCTTGGTTTTTGGCATTGAAAATCTTGTAATCTCATTCCGTTACTTGAAAAATTGGTATGTAAGAGGTTGGAGTTTTTTTTTTTTTTTGTGCATTTAAAAAAAATTAACATAAGTTTTCATATGTACCTTGAGAAGCCAAGAGTTTTTATCTGCCACTGAGAAATTACCATGCTGGTCAATTAGAAGGTCACGAAACTCAAGCCTCATTAGATTAAGGCCGAGTCAAGTTAAGTATCGCCCCTTTTGCTAGTTCCGAATTCTAGGAGCTGAACAACAGGTGATTGTAGACGCCGATCGAGGGACACCTTATCGGGCAAGACATATGGCTGATGCTATCGTGGCATTTTCTCATCTAGGGTCGAGAGCCTTCCGGAGATGTTGACCTGAGTTCAAGGGGCGAAGGGAGCCTTAATCGCGATGCTTAATCAAGTGCTTAATCAGTCCCCAAGCCACAGAAAGGCGGGGTGTTAAAGGACACCATGTTGGGCAAGATAAATTAACGCAATCGCGGTGCTTTCTTATCTGGGGCTCGGGGGGGTGGGGGAGGGAGGCTACTTCCCGTTCGAGCAAAGGGAAACCTTAATCAAAATGCTTAATTAAGTTCAATTAGTCCCTAAGCCAAAGAAAAAAGGAAAAAGGAGAAGAGGGGGAAGGGGGAGTCCACGGGGACATTACACGACATCCATCTCCCAAATTCAATGTACTAATCCAGTTGGACGTTAATAGACTTTTGGTGAGATTTTTATCTTCTTCCAAGGTGTCAGTCTAATCCTATTTTTTTCTTTTTTGATCTTTACATTCTATCTTTATCTTTTGGTTTTTGGCATTGGGACTCTTGTAATATTATTCCAATATTTGAAAATTCTTGAAAATTGGTATATAAGAGATTGGAGGTTTTCTTGTGCATTTTTTTTTTTGAATTAACACGAGCTTTTTAAACATAGGCCAAAAGGCAAAAAGTTTTCACCGCCTATCGAAAATTTATTATGTCGACTAATCAATTGGACGGTAAAAGAAGCTCGAGCCTTACTACAGTCGGGGCCGGGCCGGCCAAGCGTTCTAAGTATCACTCCTTTTGCTAGTTTCGAATTATGAAGTTAAATAACAAGTGATTAATATGTCAATCAAGTGACCATACGTCAAGCAACAAATATGGTCGGCACTACCGCGACACTTTCTCATCAAGGGTCGGGAGGCTTCCAGAGATATTGACGCCACTTTAGAGCGAGAATCTTAATCACGTTGCTTAATTAAGTACTTAATTAATCCCCAAGCCAAAGGAAGAAAAGAAGTGGGAGCGAAGGGGGGTGGGGGGCGGCGGAAGGAGACCGTGCTGGGCAAGACATACGGCCAATGCAATCGCGGCGCTTTCTCGTCTGGGGCCAGGAGGCTTCCAGAGATATCGACGCAAGTTCAGGGGGGGCGCGAATGGGAACCTGAATCACGGTGCTTAATCGAGTTACTTTAATTAGTCCCTAAGCCAAAGAAAAAAAGAGGAGGGGTGGGGGTGGTGAAGGGGAAGGAAAGGATAAGAGAGATGATTATGATTATTATTATTATTATTATGGGGGCGACCGTAAAGGGCCGGCAAAAGCCTTTTCAACGGAATCATCATCGCCCCGCATTGACTTGGAGGGAGCCCACCACCCCCCATCTCTCACTTCTTTTATTCTCGTTCAAAGCCCCCATTATTTTAGCCACCATCTGGGCCCACCCCCCTATTTTTATTTTATACTATTCTATTCGTTTTATTTACGATTAGTTTAGTTGATTTTTATTTTTTGACGTTGAGGGTTCGGACGGCAAAATGTTCAATAGCGACAGCGCGCCGTGGTGGCGGGGGCTTTCTGGAGAAGTTTCGTCAGCGGCGGCATCTCGCATGAATCGAGCCGCGATCGGGCGTGTAAAACTATTATATTTCTTTTGAAATTTTGAGTAGTGATACTTTTTCTTCTGGAGGAGCTTTTGGATTGATGTGACGGTTTTTAGAAATGCTCTCTTTTTGAAAAAATATCAAGGAGGATTTGATCGGTTGGGCCAATTTTCGGATGGGCCCATATAGTTGAGGCCCAAACACGTACAAAATTGACGCTTGCCAAGGCCCATCGGCGGGAGAGATTTTAGTGTTCACCTTCGTACATGAAACGTATGGTACGCGGTTGATCAGGGGCCGCCATGAGATCGATTCGCGGCGGCGAGGTGGTCGGCTTAAGCGGCAAGAGAATTTGCTCCTTCTTTCTCCTTCCAGTGGTCTCTGGTCTAAGTTTTGTTGGGAGCACTCTACCAGTGAGAATTTGGGGTGCACCGGGTCGATGTGAGGAGCGCACCCTCATGAATAAATGCCCGGGGGAATGGAGTAATTGAAACGTGCCAAAGCTGGCCGGGACAATTTCTTAATCAATGTTGATATACAAAATCTCTTGCATGTAAAGTCGAAAAATTTCTATTTTTCGTTGCCTAGATTCATTACTTTTCTGATCAAGTTCTCATACTCACCATTTTCTAATCAAGTAATTGTACTTGCAAAATATATGCTAACCAAGTTCTCCGGCCGAAAATCCAAAAGATATGACTGTCAGAGCGTGTCGAAGTGTAGAAATCAAATGGGTGGTAATGTCAAAAATGATCGACTTATATTCACCCATTTAACCCGCAGTTTTTGACCCATATTCAGTGTAAATTAAAGAACTCCATGAGACCCAACCCGACCGTATTGTTAAAATCTATTAATATTTTAGGAAAACCCACTTCTACTATATGCTAATTGGATTAAAAATTCAAATTAAATTAAAAATAGTAAATAAAGTAAAAAATTTTAAAAAACCTATAAATTGAAATATTTATAAAGAATTAGACTATGCACATGCTTTTCTTATTTGAAGTGAACATACCATTGCATAACTAAAACGTAACATGAAAATATTTTAACTAAACCTAAAAAAGCTCATTTTTATGATTTTTTAAAAAAAATATTGTTAAAATATTTTTATGCAATACAAAATTTTTAATAATTCAATACAAATTTAATGGAATTTTTATAATTATTTTTAACATATTTTTAAAAATCGAATTTTTAAAAATTTTAATATAGATTTTAATTATTTTTATTTTTTTAAAAATATACTTTTTATAATTTTCATTTTTTTAAATATAATTTTTATTTTTAAATAATTATTTTTATTTTTTTATTTTTTATTTTTTCTTCTTCTACTACTGTCACCACGATAACGGCGATGATCGACGAGGCTAGATTGAGCTCGCAAAGATCAGGGGGGCTTGATCTCACTGATTTGGTGAGGCTCGAGCCTCACCAGATCTGGATTTGCCACAGGAGTGTATTATGGATGGTATAGTTGATTGGCGTGATGCTATTACGCTGATCGATTAGGATTGTGACCATGCAGCGACTCACAGTTCTTTTGGATCGCTTAAACCAAGCCTTTTCGATCAATCGCACACTACTTCCGCAGACTAATCGAGAGAGAAAGCTTTAGAGAGAGAGCTTTGTAAATAAATGAGCTTTGTATTCTTTGAAATAGTTGGATGGTTACAAAAGGTGGAGGACACCCTTTTTATACTCTGGCGACTCTAATTACATTCGTTGATCTAGAATTTATCCAGTGGACGAGATCGCACCGCCTCATCTACCAACACTTAATGACAACTACCAACTACCGACATAAAAAGCTCTAGAGACTTCTAGAATTCGGCTCAATTGCCCGTATCGCCCGCCCTTAGAAAGTTCCGAATGAGACTTGTCGAGAATCCAAGCGATCGCACAAGGTCCTCAGTTGACAAGGCATGACCCTTTAGCATCGGAAACCTCTTGGCGTGACATGCGTGCATCCCTTCAACACCAGTGATGCCAACTCTAATGTTGCCTCATGAAGCATACTAACATCATGTGCACCATCACCAACTGATAACGTTGTTTAATGAAAGTTTCAGTTTTGCCAATCTAGTAACTTGCATTTTTCTATTATGTGTCATGAGAGATTATTCTTAGACTATTAAGCCAAATAGTATGAAGCTACCAGATACAATAGCTTTCTACTTGGATGAGGACCGACAGCATATAATAGAAGCACAATTTGTCACGCCCTGAACCCCGAGCGCAAGATATCCTATCATGGTCGATCAAATATACGACATCCCGTGATACGTCGGGTCGACCCATTCATTTTTATTACGCATGCGGAAGTGAAACAAATCCCCGACAACATTTAACTTGAGATAGAAAAGCAAAGCAATCAATCACAATACCAAACACTCATTTACAAACGCATAGGTTTAAATACAACTCTAGACTGTCTACAAAGTAGACCGCTCAACAAAAGGGGACCACTAGCAGGACACATTCACCGATACGATCTCCCCACTTTTCTAGACTTAGGGCTTCTGGGTCCTCCATGACCGCCATTTAGGGACTCCGAAATGTTAATCCCACAACCGGATGAGATAATGTCTAAAGCCAAAGCTCAACCCCCTAAACCCCTATTAAAGAAAATACACCCGGGTGGCCTAGCCACATCACACAGAGAACTTACCTCGCCTCAGTGCCTTTCTGCAGGTTAGTACAATTCAAATCACTCAATCACATGGTAATAATAATAATTCAACCAATTGGAACGTCATCACTTTCATATAAATCACAATCTCACTTAAAGACGCATTCCAATTATTATTCTCCGCCACACAAGGGCATAGCCTACTCGCTGTTCGGCTATCTACTAGCATATAACCGGCATCGCTCCCCCCATGGAGCGTGGCTTCACAAGACGCGACGCATTCCCCGAAGGAGCACGGGCCCGTAATCCATCGCGACCCGCAACCACCGCGTGGGCATCCCATATAGGGGCAAGTCCGGCTCAACAGCCCAGACAATTCCTCTTAGTTATCACACAGCCAGAGCATACTCGGCCTCATGACACTTTATATTTCAATCAATGCTTCCACTTAAAATAGTGATCCCGACCATTTTTCTCCATATTAAAAATATTCTAGAAATTACTCACGTGTGTGGGGACACACTAATTTCAAATCAAAAGCCAATATCTCACTTTTGCAAATCCCACTATTTAATATAATAATTAAAATTCAATTTTTGCATCAAAACCCTAAGACTTAGTTTTTATGAATAAAATCCATATTTATCACAATCAACACTCAATTTGCCACAATCAATCATCAAATTCAAATTCTAAATACACAAAGAGCGATCAGCACGAAATTCAGGGAATTTAGGGTCCGAAAATAATTTTTCGGATTATTAAATAATTAAATTTATTCTGAAAATTAATTAAATAATAATATCCATATTTTTCGCAATCCCCATTCAATTTATAATATCCAACCATCAATTTCAAAATCCGAATACACAAGACCGACCAAGACGAAATTTGAGAATTTAGGGTCCACGACAAAATTTTCGGAATTTAATAAATAATTAAATTTATTCCGAAAATAATTAAATATTAATATCCATATTTTTCTAATCCACATTCAATTTATAATATCCAACCATCAATTTCAAAATCGAATAACGATACCGACGAAATTTAATTTAGAAGCTCCCGACAAAATTTTCTAATTTAATAAATAATTAAATTTATTCTGAAAATAATTAAATAATAATATTTTAATAATTTCGAATAATAATATATTATTAAATTATTAAATAATTTTGAGATATTTAAATAAATCAAAAGTAAATTCATTTATGTCACATCAATGCTTATATTAATATAAACCTTCATTTAGCTTTAAATTAAACTCACTTTAAGTTAATTAAACACATTAATATAATCCATACTTAAATAAGTTAAACTAACCACATAATCACAATTAACATAAACTAAGACACCTAAAGCGTAATTAACCATCTAAAATGGTTTAGTGAGTTAAACTCACCTGGACAAGCCGAAATGAGGACCAAAACGACGGGGACGACATGAGGATCGACTTTCCTCAAAAGCGGGCCGAGCATCCGAGCTCGGGTAAGGCGGCCAAAACGGGCCAAACGTCCGCTGCATACCCATTTTTCTTGGTTGCTGTCCATGGCGGTTTGAGGCCGAGGCGAGGATCCGGCGCCAACCCGGCCTCGGAAAGGGCGGAGGAGCTATGGCGGGGCTTGACGGGTGAGGCGGCGGCCGAGTGAGGCCTCACGGTGACCGGAAGTGGGCCGGACGAGCCGCTCGCCGCCGTTCCCAGCTGCCGGGCGAGAGGGAGGCCGAGACGACGCGGCCAGACGGCGGTGACGTGCCGGAGGCATGCGAGCGGCGGACGGCACGCGAGGGGGTGCGCGACGACGGTCCGGCTGGACCGTGGCTGCTCCGGCGTCTTCGAGATCTACCGGGGTGCGTCGAGCTGCAATGGAGATAGAGGAGAGAGGGCAACGGGGCGCGGGTGGTGGTGCGGCGGGGATGGAGCAGCTCGCTACAGGCGCAAACGGCGGCGTGAGGCGGTGACGGTGGCTCCGAGCGGCTTGCTCAACATTCTCCCTTGCTGCTGGTGCTCAAGAAGACCAAGAAGAAGATAGGGGAGAGAGCCTCGACGGGGAGAGGAAGGAGGAAGAAGAAGACCAATTTCCCTCACATTCTCTCTCTTTTCTCTCTCTTTGGCCCCCACAAACATGGCCCACCGTGACCTCATGTGACATCACTTTCCACTCAACCAATTCTCCACAACCTTTTCAATGGGTTCAATTTCATTTTTCCGCGGCCTAACATCTGTATATTAATTTATGCCATTCCCTTCAATTCACTTCCAATTGAGTCCAATTGAAATTCATAAAATTAATCCAATGTCACTACACTTGAATTCACATATTCACATGTCCATAAAATCAACTTAGGTCCCAAAAGCACAACCAAGGGCATGCCTACTAATTTTCCGAACCAAATTAACCATACTTGATTATTTTCGAAAAACTCGGCTTGCATGAAAAAATCTTCCAAAGATAAGTCAATACTCCTAAAATAATTTGTGACACACCCGTACTCCCAATTTCCGAATTCGATCTCAATCTCACTAAGCTAATTTCACTTTGGCACGATATTACGCGGCCCAACCTACCGGTAGCCTTTAGAAATTTTCATGCATTTAACTGCGGTTGATCATCTCAAGCCACAATGTACATCTTTGAAACATTTACGATTTTTGGTTGTCGGATAATCTCGATTTCAAATATGAACACAAGCGTACCCAATCAATAGAAAGTCGGCCCAAAGTCTTGCCGATCGACAAGAATTGTGCAATCTGGGTGGAATCATCCACACTCCGATCACATGCCTTTGTCAAGTCGACCTATCTCCGATATCTAATTAATTTTTAATTGTGTCTTGATGACCTTGCAGATTAAATTTCCCAGTTTAAAAGATGACTTCTTGATCAAATTCTCGAGGCTTTGATGCATTAAGCTCTTGCATGAGGCTTCAGCGAATGTTGGATTTTGGCATGAGTGGCATTTCGAAAGCCCATATGCGTCTCAATGAAATGCCGTCTCAATTTATTGAAAATAAAATTGGAAAAATGGGATATACTTACAATTGATTGCAACATCCAGAAATGAGTCCTCCAAATTCTTATTGAGAGCAAGTTTTAAGGACTTTCTATCAATTATCAACCTAGACTCCATAACACCTTCTTTTGCAAAAGTTATTTGAGATTTTCTTTTTCTAATTTGCTTTAATATAATCTTCGGAGATGCCTAAAATGATTGACATTTGAAAGGGAAAAAGAAACTACAACACCAAGATCGTATTTCCTAAGTACAGTGTTTGCTAGCAAAGCCCTTTCTATTTGGCCCTTTGCTTTCCTTTCTCACATAGAGAAAATCATTCTTCCTAAATCATCTTCCTAAAACACTCCTAAAACATGGGATAAATTGAATAAAATAAAGAAAGCATAATATTGGCTTGCGATATTTGATGATTACAGCTTCATCAACATGTAATTGAGATGTTCAATATTATAATGTCAAATGAAAACTGTCATACTTCACTAAAATTTAATAGAGATTTCAAAATTACTAAATAGAGTATGTCCGAAATTACGAATCAAAATCATAAAGACGATATCAAGCACCCTGGTTAGCCCCCTAGTTGGCCTTTGTGCTACTCCACGCTGTCCATGAGCCAAATAGTTGTGTAATCCTTTCGAGTGACTTTTGTTTAGTCTCTGGCATTAAGATGTAGACAAAGACCCAGGCCACCATAGCCATCCCCATGAATAGGAAGGCGGCACCCTTAGGGTGACTGCTCTATATAGAATCATAAAACTCATGGACATCGCGCCGCTTACCACTTGGCCCATCACCCCTGGGCGCGCAACCTCATCGGGAAGATCCCTGAGTTGTAGAACACCGCTATCGGCCCCATCCCATTGGAAAAGGAGGCTGTGTAGCATAGCAATGAGAAGACGCATATGGCACTAGCCCACTTGACCTCCTCGTGGTGGTGGATGATAGTGAGGGATATACCTCGGGAGGCAAGTGACAAAATCATCCCGCCAATGCTAATGAGCATAAACCTTCGCCGCCCCACTCGATCAATGTTAATGGTGCAAACTAGGGTGAACATGGTCTTCACAAGGTCCACTACTATGAGGAGGAGGAGCTATTCCCTATGGTTGACAATGCTCATCTGCTTAAAAATGCGAGGGTCGTAGACAAGCATGGTGTCAGCTCCAAAAGCTTGTTGGAACAGGTAGATTCCAAACACACAAGTGCTCATGTGTAGGATTGATCGGGTTGGGTGGATGACAGCCTGCCACGCACCCTTCCCACTGGTCTGCCTAATGACCTCATCTAGCTCACGTGCCGCCTCCTCCTCAGAGTCAAAGATCCATGCCAGGACGCCCCTCACCTCCTCCACATGATGATGCTTGACAAGCCACCGGGGAGATTCTAGTATGGCCAGAACCCCAAAAACGACCAAGCCGAAGGAGATTCCTCCTAGATAGAATAGGTAAGATCGTGCGAATTTGGTGTGCATCCTGGATAAAAAATAGTGGGAGATGTAGGCCAGGAGGGTGCCCCCGTTCAAGAAAATATGGAACACCCAAACAAGCATAAAAAGTAATCAACTTCTTTAACTTAAATTTTCTAACCTTAATTTTTACTTAGACAAAAGTTGATGGTAAATTTTAAAAATAAATATATGCTACAAAATTAGGAAAGAAAAGAAATGAAATGACTACCTCAAGGAACAACGTGAGCAGGCCGCGGTAAAAAGTGGGAGATATCTCCATAATGTAGATAGAAGCTATAGTAAGGGTATAGCCCGCCTTGATATTGATGATAAGGGGGCCCAGTAGTAAGTATAAGAAACTTGGCCCAAACATCACGAAGAGGGAGCTGACAAAGAGAATGGCTATAGCCAACACAACCTTGATACGGCTAGGAAGTTTGTGGGTGGTGGACCCAGCTAATGCCGACCCAAAGAGGGAGAAGAGTTTAGATATTCCCAACCACAAATCATCACCCTCACTGCTCAACTATAGGTCTGGCTTTATGTATGCGCTAGCCTTGCTCTATGTCTATTTCTGCCAGAAATCTTATTTGTAACTAATATTCAAATAAATTTAACCATGGTGTTATATAAAATTAAGTAATTTTTGTTGCTTTTTATGCATTAAAAAAAAAGAACATTTGACAATAGATTTATCATTTTATAGGTAATAAGCTAGGAGAAAAAATAAAGTGCACCCAAATATAACCAAATTATTATTATCATTTTTTTTTTTGGCAACATCATTAATTTACAAGGAATTTTATTAGTTTTATGGAAAAACAGTGGAATGCCTGGAAATATTGGACACAATGCTAGAGAGCTAGAGAGAGAGGAGAGAGGGACTAACTAAAACCTAACACGATACAGAGAGTATAGATGCTACAATCGAAATCTGTTACCATCAAACACGGCATGTTCTTCGTGGAGGTCGACGAGTGTGGCCGAATGCTATACGCCTTGGTCAATACTGGAGCCTCGAACATGTTTATGTCGACCGAGGTAGCCAAAGACTTGGGACTATGCATGGAACCATTCGAGAAGTCGTACAAACCCATCAATTTGGGCGGCTTCCATGGCATAGGAGCAACCGATGTGGATGTCAAGATTGGCGGATGGCAAGGCAAGATGGCATTCGAGGTAATCCCTCTTGATGATTATGATCTCATCCTTGGTATGCAATTCTTCCATAGTGTGGGAGCCATGATTGACATGAGGACCAAGTGTATCATGATCCTTGAACAAAAATGCATGTCGATGATCCCCATGATCAAAGGGGTGGTCGACACCAAGACTATCGCGTCAATCCGACGCTCGACAAAAGCTTGAAGTCCGTGAAGCGCTTGAACAAGCTAGCCAAGGTGAAATTGAAGGTAGAGTTGGATCCTACTCCAACACACGTCATGCCGATTCAAGTGCTCTTCCTCGAGGTTGAGTGCTCGCTGCATGCCACACCTAAGCCGAAGGTGGAGTCACATGCCAAATCCGAGCTGACCATAGAAGGATGTGGTCCTTTGTTTGTGAGCATTCAAATGAAGCGAAGCCGAAAACAAGAAAGCCCATGCCAAAGCCCGTGCACGTACCAAGAAGGCTGCCCGTCAAGCTGTGAACGACAAGGACGTTTGCTCAATTGAGTGGGGAGAATGTCACGGGCCAAAAGTGAGCCAATCCAAGAGGTTCGGAGGACGGCAGTGACTCATTCGTGGAGGACCTCCCCGCTTTCACTCGAAGTTCCCATCAAGTCGTCTCCCCGAAGTTTCCAAGGGCAAACAACATCGTCATTACACCTGATTTTAGAAGTCTCTTATGTTATTTATGTCGGTAAACGGTAGTTAGCATTTATGTCGGTAGTTGAGGCGGTATGATCTCATCCGGATCAAATCTAAATCAACGGATGTAATTCGAGAGCCTCGAGTATAAGAAGGGGTGCCCTCCCGTCATTTGTATCATCCATCTATTTCAGCAATATCAAAGCTTCTTTCTTTCCATAACTCCTCTCTCTAAACTTTCTTCTCTACGATCCGGGTAAGTGAGCGAGTGAAAGAGCGTTCGATCGAGCAAAGCTTGGCTTCTGAGTGATCCAAAATAGCCCGAGTCGCCACGTAGTCACGATCCCAATCGATTGGGCCGTGACACAAGTCTCTATTTACAAGTTCTCGAGAGTGTATGACTAGCCATATCTCAATATATCATGTCAAATGGGAAAGAATTTTGTTACATATTTGTAATAATGGTAATATATATATATATATCATTTAACCTTACCATTCGACTAAGTCTGATAGTTTGAAAATATTTTAAAAAATGATGATTTTATGGTCAAGGAAAACCTTTTTATTCGGATATTCGATTTACAAACAAGCGAAGCAAATTAAATCTCTACTTAGATAACATAGTGAAGAACTCAAAGTAAGTTTGTTTGAAATTACTTCTTTTTTTCTTTTTCTTTTTGGTTTAAAAGATTTGCTATTGTCTTGATTGTCTTGACTCTCAGGCACAAAGAAGAAAGAGAGCCGAGAGAGAGAGAGAAGAGGGGGATGTTGGCCACCCCTTCGAGTCTCGATATAGCAAATTAGAAAGGTGCCTGAAATAGGAAAATAAATTGAAAAGAGAGGTCTCAGAAAACACGTGAAGTTGGTGATACTAGGGGAAAGAAAATAGTCAAAAAGGAAGAAAAGCCTTTGCAACAAAAAGACAAAAAGGATAAGGCTACAAAAGAGGAGGAGAAGCTCGTCGCCCTGTTAGCCATCGGCTAAGGAAGGAAGAAAAAGAAAGAAAAAAGAAAAAGGTTAAAGAAGGCCATGGGTTTAAAGTAAGTTTCCTAATAACCCATTTAGACCTATTTCTTTTTACGTTTTACTTTCTCAGATCCATTTTTGACCCATATTTAACTTTCACTTGATCTATATATGATTGATTTAACTAACAATGGGTCATAATATGGGTTTATGACCCATTTTGCCAGCTCTATCAAAGTGTAACGTGAATTAAACATTACTTATGTGCACACCCATCGTGGATAAAGAATAGATGGGAGAATAATTTTAAAAAATTAGAAATCAATTTATTCTTCTTTTTTTTGTCGAATACCTATAAAATATTCTATTCAGCAATAATTTTAAATTTTTATTTTCAATTATTTAGTGATAAAACCAAATATAATCTAAAGGTTCCTTTGGGCAGCCAATAAGACATACGATGTCCGGTCGGCCTGAGCGAGACTCGAGGTTAAGGTTTAGCGTGAATCGAGCCCACCCAATCATCATCTTAGTATATGAAAAGATACTGACATTACAAAATTACATTATTACGAAATAATGAAAGTATTGATTAATCAAAAGTTTTTTTGATATGATGTAAAGAAATTGAACGCAAATGCGTGGGAAGAGAAAAATACTTAAATATCTGGATTTTTTTGGCAAGGTTGTTTATAATAAGAGATGCAATTTTATATGTGAAATGCAAGAGAGAGGTAAAATAGGATTATTTAATTTTGTGCATTGATAGAATAATTATAAAAAATTGCCACTTTGTGATATTTGGGAAAGAAGAAAAGGATTGCAATCCCTCAAATTGGGAGGTCCTTTTTTTTTTTTGTAATACTAGTATTTGTGTAACGAGTGTGTGTACGCAAGAACTCGAGATTTGAATGATAATACAATATCAACTTTATCATAAAAATATTTAAGATGATGAGAAATATGATTAATAAAAATGCACAATCTGAAGGGCGTGCATACGTGGACATATAAATTATAAAACGATTTGAAATTATTTTAGAAAAGATCGTTATGGAATAGAAAATATTCAAAATTTAACACTGAAATTCGTTAGAGATAAAGGATTATTGTCTTACGGATTTGCTCTTAGATGCAGAATCTGTATTAGTAAGTAATTGAGGACATTTGTGGGAGAATAAAACAATTTATATCTCTTAAATGTGGGGATTCTCTTTTGCTGTAGTTTATATAATATGATTTTTTTATTGAAAAGAAAATTGTCATTTCGCATGAAATAGAGGTACATGATTTCAAGATAAAACCAATCCCAAAAGATTACAGTCCAATGCAAATCCTAAAAGCAAGTAAATTTGAAAAATGAACACAAAACTCGCTTATTCCGATAAATGGATTTGTCATAGAATCAAAGCATAGTTGGCGATCGATCACCAAATCTCGCATTATCATAAGTGATGAGCCCACGTTGAGATTTCTCTCTCCAAAAGCTATTTTTTTGCCAAAAGGTAGTGTGTGTCTAAGTTTGATGTTTATAGCACTATCACCTTTCTAAAGACAACAACACAAAAGGTTGAAAGAGCACGTACAACACCTTGTAAATCCACACCTTGTAAATCCTAAATCTAAATCTAGCTCTAAATCAAAGAGAAGAGCTAGAAAGGAGATACTAGTAAATAATAAAATCACTTTCAAATAGACTGACCGACTCTCTGAGACTTGTGGAATGCTCAATTATTTGGATCAAGCGCTTGGAGCTGAAGTGAGTGAGTAGATTTGGAGAGAGCATATTCTTGTGAGGCGCGCACTTCGATCTTTAGAGCTCACAAGGACAAACCTCTTCACTTCGTAAGAAACTCAAGTAGAAGTGTAGGAATTGTATATTCTTCATTGAATTGACACTCGTTACAGAGATGTATATATCATACAATAAGATTCAATAAAAAAGTAAAAAAAAATATTCCCAAGAGGAAAATATTCATAGTCCTAAAATAATTACAATCTCAATCAATTACAATCTTCAGCCCGATTTATATCTTCAAAACATATCTTCTTTCAACACTCTCCCTCAAGCTGGTGGCTTGTATATATCCAAGACGCCAAGCTTGTTTAAGATATGTATGTTGTCTTTTGGCAAAGAGGTTTAGTAAATATATCCGCATGTTGCTCCGTGGTTCTAATCCCTCTTGTTTCGATGATGCCTTCTTGATCTTCTCTCATGTAAAATGGCATCGGCTTTTATATGTTTCGTCCTCTCAAGTAATATGGGATTTGCTGCAAGTTTGATTGCTGAATCATTATCACAAAAGAGTAATGTTGGACCTCTAACTTGTATCCCAAGATCCCGGGTTGACCTCGTAACCATACCACCTCACGTACGATTTTGCCATGGATCGATATTCAGCTTCAACGATGATAATGATACCGTGGATTGCTTCTTTGTCTTCCATGAAAGCAGTGACTCCCCAACCTTATACGTAATCCAGAATGGATCTCCTACTCATGGACATGTAGCATAATCCGAATCACAATAGGCTATCATCTCCATATTGCACTTTCGAGAAAGAAGTATTCTAGCCTTGGACATTTCTTCAGATATTTTACTACCTTCAAGGCTGCATTCATGTGAGATTGCTTTGGATTGTGCATGAAGCAGTAAGAATTTGTACAGCATATGCGATATCTCGCCTAGTCATAGGTAGAGATAGATAAGTTTTCCAACAAGACTTTCGATAAATGTCTATTTCGTGCCCTTTCGACTGGCAATCGATGGACTTGGTAGAATCTATCAAGGATTATATTTTTTGATCAATCTTTCCAAGCAATTTTAAATCCTCTTTTGTTGCTTTCAATAAATCAATGTGTAATATTGCTAGCAATAAAAATTCATCTTCATCATCAAAGATTGGGCCACACTCTTCTTCTTTCCTGTCCTCAGTGCCTTATTTGTCCTTTAAGCGAAACAAACTAGTTCCCCTTTTCAAAAAGTCGCAACACTTCTGCGTTGATAGCATTTTCTTTAATTCATGTTGGTATGTAGGAGGCCAGTATCATCGGTCGTCATGATGGTTCGCGGTTCTTTCTCCACAATTGTGGATGATTTCTCCATTGCCACCTGATTAACTCAGCACAATCCAAAAATCAAGTTCTATCTCACCTTAGAATTTTTGTTCTCTTTTATCCACAAAAATCAATTTAGAAATGCAATCGTTGGTCGACGTGAATTGGAAATTACGCCACTTCCCAAGGTGTGACGGTCTTTTGAAGCGGAGGACTTGAAATAGATCTTGGAAAATATCAAAGAGATGTTTAGAAAATTGGACCAAGTGAAAATTTTTCTCTTTGACACATGATTTTTGATTTAGAAATAGGGAAACTCTCTATCTGTTGCTTTCACGATTTTTAACAAAATTTCAGAGTCGTGTGAGCGGATTGGATGCATCAGAAGAAAATTCTACTGGCGAAGCCCCATCCTACAACAATACAAGAAGATGCGGGACGGAGAAAGCAATATGCTTTCTGCTCATCTTAAGCGAAGCCTACCTTTCGTTTGAGTCCGAATCTTGACCGTGGGCGATGTAGAATCGAACGGCTCCTGATGGCTCAAATGCATATCGACGGATGGCCCCAAAGGCGATATCAATCCACGATGGACCGCGAGAAATTTCGTCGCAATTCTCGATGGGCCGTATGGACGGCGATGGCCACGCGTGAATAGGCCTAACTTGTTCAAAAAAATAATCAAGGAAGGGTAAGTGTACTGTGATTATTGCAAAACGCCCACATCCACGATTGAAAATTGTTGGAAGCTCCATGAAAACACAGCGAAAAAGAAAAAGAAAATTTTCAAGCTGTTTTACGGGTATTGCGAAAATCCAACAGGCATAAATCAATTTCTCATGGGGGATATCAGGAGTTGATGGAAGCTTTTAAAGAAGTTGGATGCTTCTAACAAGGAAGGGAGTTTTCACAAGTATTTCTTATTGTCTAATGAACTCAATTGCAATGGATGCCTAGATTATTGATGCTTTGCTAGTGATCGCATTATGCGCAATCAGAAATTTTTTTCCACTATTAAGAAGTTATCCTTTCCTATATCAGTACAACTCCCAGAATGGAAACACTACAAATGTTGATATGCTAGGACTGCATGAATCTTAGCCCACTCATCAGTCTTAAAAATGTCCTTTATGTCCTAGTTTCCAATTTAATCTCATGCTCCGGTTTCTCGGCGTCAAGACAACTCATGTCGTACTTGTTTGGCTCGATACCATGTAAGAAACTCAAGTATAAGTGTAGGAATTGTATATTCTTCATTTGAATTGTACATTGTTACGGGCGTATATATCATACAATAAGATTCAATAAAAAAGTAAAGAAAATATTCCAAAGAGGAAAATATTCCTAGTCCTAAAATAACTACAATCTCAATCAATTACAATCTTCAGCCCGATTTATATCTTCAAAACATATCTTCTTTCAACAACTTCCGTTAAGGATGTTGACCATGTCATCCACGAAATCAACGAGGAAGGCTTGCAGATGAAGATGGAAAGATAAGAGAAGAAAACTCCCGAGATGTAGCTTTAGAATAGAGGGTTGGGCGGCTTTTAGAAGAGAAACCCTAAGAGAGAAGGTCAGAGTGAGAGTGCGGATTGGGAGTAACAACTAGATAATATGAATGGAGGAATTACATTTAGATACGTAAATATTGGACTTAGGAAGTACCTCCTTAGTCTGTTGGATTAGGTAAGACATGAAGTAAAGCTTAGACGGTTAGCCCAAACATTAAATTGTCCGTACTCAGCTACTTGAGGTATTGAACTTTGTGCTATGCTCCTGATTTATAAACAGGGTTTGCTACTTAGCTATTTCAACAGTAAAATTAGTTTCATCTAATTATTTAATTAAATTTATTTTGTCGAAGGAAGAATTCCATTCATTTCTCGTAATAATACTTTCGAGAGGTAGATAAAAGACTTTCAAATCTAATAAATTCCAAATAAATGTGGGACAAAGCAAATATCATAATGTAAATAACAAAGTATATAGTTTGGGTTAGAAGCACACTGTCACTATAAATGTTCAAGGGCCAATCACCAAATTTAGTGATGAGTACACTCCAAGATCTCCACTTCATTTTCGGCGGCTCATGGTCCACATCTAGGTTCAATCTTCATCACCATCCTGATCGAGACACTAAATAAATATGTTGAAAGAATACAGATCAAACACTTATGCAGAAACTCTTAAATCTAAATATTGTATATTCAATCAAAAGTGATCTCTACACACTTGAAAAATGGTATCTGCCTTGGGTGTTTGCCATCCTTCTTCATCAAGGGATGAGTTGGGCTTGAACCTAGAAAGGCACTCCTACTCATCAGTTGATTTAGTATTTGACTCAGTACGTGTGAAAGTGCAGTATAAGTTAAAGGATGTGTGACAAAAGAAGATCGTGTCACACTTCCCTTCTATGAACTCTGTTTGCTTTTGTTTTTTAATAGTAGGCAAGAAATGGCAGAATCCCATGGGAACACATAAGTCATTTTGAGATAGTAAAACTCCTAGATCTAAGCTTAAACTAAGTGGGAGAGGAAAGCAGTCTAATCTCAAGAGGTTGTGAAGCCATGTCACGAAGATCTTCCTCAAATGGCCATCGATTGGAAGAATGGTTGAACTGACCTCCACATTCACTCTCAAAATCAGCTGCAAATATTTCTTCATACACAAAAATTCCCAAAATAGATTAGGAGAGAAAGAAAGAACATTTGAAGCAAAGAAAGAAAATCAAGGATTAAGTAGGCTTTTAGCTTCAAAAACTCAAGCTAGATCTTACAGGAGAGTTTCAATACAGGAAAGAATTTTTGAAAATGAAGGGTTTGCTGACAAAGAGAGAAAGAAGATATCTTTATACATAGCGAATGATTGTTTAAGATTTGGATTGTACACACATTATATCAAATTATGTCATTAAACATCATAATTTTAAATCGCTATATATGTATGCATACGGGCTTATTTTTATATAAATATAAAATCATGCTCGTTCATAATCTATGCATATGTTCATACTCATAGTAATTCGTGCAACCAATCATTTTGACTTGGATACTATAGAATATGTATCTGATTGAAAGGTGGTAGGTCTCATTGGAAAGCTAAGATGCGTTGCTACAGGGACCGTCCATTTCTGATGAGACGTCTGCTTTCATTGTGCACCTTTGATACAAATCATATGTCACTCATCGTAAGTCCAAATCGAGTTTCCAAAAAAGCTATGTACAATTTCATCTATGATTTTATACTTACTATATATACACATTTTCAGTTTGGTGTTCATTGATTATTTTCAGAGCATGTTCATTTCTTATTTACTAATTTGAAGATTTTAATAGGCAAACTAAACCTATCTTTGATTTTTATAATAATAAATTATTTTGCTACTTCAAAAGTCAAACTTAATGACGTAAAGTATATTTCTCATAAAAGGAGTTTATATGATACGGATTTTATTAATTATACC
>CM027879.1:37691539-37699039 GCA_016097615.1 Eucalyptus dawsonii | reverse complement strand
CCACTAGAGCACATTCTACTTCTAATAGGTCATGAACTAAATTAGAATCATTCTTAACAAATCCATAAGAAGTGATCTCATTTTTCATCGGGTCCGGGTAGAGACCAAAAGGTCTTGAGCGATCGATCCGGCAGAACAACTCCAAAAGATAAAGAAGTATCGTTAATTTCTTCATGCTCGTTCCAAGTTCGAAGTACCACATTTGTACAAATAAGAATCCCCTTCGTTACATGATTTCTTCTTCATATAGATAGATATAGGATCTATGGGGCAATTACTTACATTTTGTGCAGCAACCCTTCCTATCTGATAGAAAAGGATCCCATGATCCTGAACCGATCTTACCTGGGATCGCAAATCCCAGAAGTTTGTCTATGAAGAGCAGATCTATTGTATTGGTGTCTAGAATTGATTTCTTTTGTGTAATACTAATCGATAGGGCCTCATTGGTAAGTGCTAAGATCTCGTACATTGGAACCCATGGTTATGGACCCGAATCATTAGTATCTGGGAACATCTTCTTTCCAAGTGAAATCCTAGTATGAAAGGGTGAAAAAAAGTGCTTTCGTTGTTGTGGAATAAGCCTTCGTATCTTAATGCATGTATTTAATTTATTCAGAGGAGCTATTAGGCGGGATCTACTTTTTGGGGAATATGAGTCGAAGTAATAACAAGAATATTTTGAGTGGAACATCTTTCACAATCCCTGGAAGATGATTCACTAATAGACCGAGGGATAAGTAATTCGACTCATTCACATCCAGAATCTTCAGATGTTTGGAATCCATATTACAAGGAGACATTGCTTTTGCTAATTTCAATTGAAGGGTAATATAAAATCGGTCTATTTCCGGCATGTATCCATAGTTAGCGCATTCATCCTAGTTAAGGCTCCAGCTCCGTATCAGGTCTGCGATCAATATCGTCACTATCCTCAATATCGTCACTATCCTCAATATCGATATCATCAATAAGAAAACCTTTAGGCTTGTTATCCAGGAACTTGTTCAATACTGTAATGAAAGGAACATAGGAGTTTGTCGCTAGGTATTTGACCAAATAGGATCGTCCAGTTCCTATAGAACCTATCACTAAAATACCCCTAGAAGAGGGGATAGGGCTAAGCGGAGCGAAAAAGGGTTTTCATGAGATGTAAAATGAAAACTATTAGTCCCACGAGGTTTGTGAATGAAAGTGATTGTCTGATAATGAGCAAGGAATATCCGTCTTTCTGCTAAACAGAATGTATTGAACTCAAATTGTTAGATACTTTTTTTATGAATGTCAACTAAGTATCGTAAGTAAATTGCTCGGTTGTTCAATCATTTGATAAACAGGAGTCATTCTTTGATAAATGATCACTATGAGTCAAACTCAATAGAATTTGATCAATCCCTTTTTTCTGTCGTTAAGGTGGAAAACTGAACCAAGAATTCTCTTTCTTTATCATCAATCGAATCACTGTTCGCGACCCAGGATTCTATTTTATCATCAATCCAATCACCGTTCACATTTTTTTCTTTTTCTTATCAATGAATGATCTCTTTAACTTGTATGACTTAGATGTCTCGTCTTTTTCGAAAAAAGTGATTCGATGGATGGGATTTGGTATGATACTTATGAGATCGATGAGATTGATATTCCAATATTTCTTCTTAGCAATATTGATTTGAACCCATAGCAGGGACCACCACCCCATAGCATGTTGCCGCCAGAAAGCAGAACCCCGTATTTCTTCTAGAGAATCTCTAATTTTTCCAGAGCAACTAGAAAGAGATTCTTTAACCAGAAAGAATTCAGTTCAGATGTAGATTACCTATCCAGAAGTTTTCGCAACTCCATCATGTATGATGGAATCATAGATTTGACCTTTTGAACTCTGTCTGTAACTCACTATAGGCTCAGGAAACAAAGAGAAGATGTGTACGAACGATATATGTAGCAACAAGAAGAAGGAGAAAGGATTGAATAGAGGAACTCCCGAACATTTGGAGATCTCAGATGGGTCGATATCAATGGTGACTCATTATTTCGATGAATCATTTCTTCGGACAGAAGAAGATTATGTAAACACTTACTCAATCTCACTTATCAGATTCCCGTGTGGAAGACAGAATTTTTCTGAAGAATTTGCCATGATATATCTGATCCATGCATAATATCATGAAAAATGGATACAAATTTTTGACTGCTACTTAGTATCGGCAATAGGTCTGAAAAAGTATCTAAAAATATCCAATTTAGATATTTGTACCCTGTCGAGGTAAGGAACCATGGCATATATGTTTGGAATAGATTCCATTTTTGAGAGAGTTGAAAAAGCACTATCTCGTTGAAAGGTTCTATACATCTGTCCTTTCTCAACGCATTTCTTTAGACAAAGACTCCGTTTTCCTCTTTTCGGATGGTAAATATTTCTCAGAACATGAGGTGTGAATCAACCCCATGTTTGAATTGAAATTGAGATACTGATACAAGTTCTTCCCTTCTGAATCAGATAGATTCATATCTGAAAGAGGTTGACAATAAGTTCTTTCAAAATTGACTATTTGTCCCTCTGTTAGGTGTTCCAGAAATGTCTGCGATCGAGTAAATGGCTCTACGAACTAATGGATCGGATCGAATTGCAAAATGGAAAGATTTGTACAAGTTAGACCTTTCGTCACCACTTTGTGGAAAATCGTTAGGTATGAATATGTTAGATACCTGTGACTCGATTGGTGAAATAGTATCTCTCCAAAAAAGCGTATTTTTTACCGCCGCACAAAATATTTTGTTGCGAATGAACAAGATATTGATTGTCCATATGTAAAATCAGAATTATTGATACGGGCCCTTTCCATAAAGGGGAGTCTTTTTTTGTTACAATAGAAGCAGAAGTGATGTGGATTATTCAAGAATCGAAGTCGATTTGCTTTATAAAAGAAGATATCAATGAACTTCTATGAAATGGTTTCACGGGATTCAGCCAATTGTCTTGATCGTGGGATATCATTGAGAAATAGGAATCCGTGTTATCAAAAGATTTCCTGCGATTATTTCTAGTATGGAATGAGTCAATCATCCACTTTGGTATCTTATTGAAAAAAAATGGTGATATTGTTCCTCCATTGATCAATAATTTCGATTTTGGAAGTATCATGATCATCCAATAATAATGGTTTCCATTTTTTCAAATGAACGATTTGAAGACCTATTGATTCTAACAACTGATTGCAGAGTTGATCATTCGGACCTTTCAATTCATAGACGTGGATCTCGGACCTATGAATGGGGGTATTCCAGAAAACTCACAAAGAGAAAAAGGAAGTGAGTTAGACAAAAAGAGAAACTTGGACAAAGAGAGAGTAACTTGGACAAAACGAAACGAAGTGACTTAGACAAATCTTTTTGTCGATAACCTCGAACCAATCAATCGAATATTGATTAATACGTAATCGATCGAAGACTACTTGAAAACAGCTCTTCTGCTTAGAAACGAAATGTTCCAAATGTTCCTGGAAATTCTTGCTCCCATTGGACCATTTGTATCTATATGCATTGGATCCCGATTCACGGATCTCTCGGTTCGAAAATAAAAATAAGAGGATTGAACCATTTCTTCTGACTCTTTTTCAAATTCGATAAATGTTGGTTGATCGTATATTTCATTATCGTTCTATGATTCAAAGTATCATTTCCTATTTGATCCTTTGAATTCCATATTCGAAGTTGCGATCGGATCTATTCATTAAAAGAATCGATTCCATACATTTCTTATGTACCCATAGGTGCTATATTGGATTTGAATCAGATTTCGGATCCATCTATATTGATTGACTGCCTCCATTATGTTGTTGCTAGCAAATACCACTATTTTTGGTTTTGGATCTTCCAAATCATTCCCGCAGGAGATCCGGACCCATTTTTCTGATCCTTCGATAAAGATTCATTCTCCTTCATAAAAAAGAGGAGGTAGAACCAATAAAGATTTCTTTTTCGATTCATCCCTGGGTTGAATACCTCATTCAAGAATTGTTTTTGATCCAATACGTAAGAATCCATAGAAAAAGGCAAATCCCTTATGATACACCAGATCCGGCTCGCTTATTGATAGAGTGAATAGATCTGCCATTTCTTGAAATCTCTCTTCTGATTCAAAATCGATGGTGTAACGTGTATCCCCCCTGTTCCGGTCATGGAACAGATGAAATAAATCAAAAAATGTATTTTTGTTCAAGAATGAAATCTTATAAGAACTGTGCATATCCAGTTCATCCTTCGGAACCATATCACATCCCGGATCTGATGAAATAGGATGAATTGAGACGGTATTTTGTAAATACGTAATTATCTTGAATATATTAACTATTTCTTTATTTTTCCGATCGCCTGGAAGGGACAAAAGAAACATCTTGTTCTTTCTTCAACAATTTCTGATCTCTAGTGGACCTCTCAGTAGGATTCGAACCCAGATGAAGTTCTGACCATCTGTCAGAGAAAAAAGAAAGAATGGATCTTGTGGGATTCCCCAAGAAATTCTTCGATTTCTTCCGGAAGCAGATGATTCTTCATCTCCTTCTCACGTTCCGTGAATAGCCGGGAATATCCAGAAAGGCATTTAGAGAATCGGTCTGATTCTAGCTCTGTTCGTTCCGTTTGAAGAAAGGAAGGATCCCAAAGAATCGATCTTTCTTTTAGTTGTTGAATCTCTCTTTGATTGATCAATGTGTGATATTCCGAATCCTCATTACTAATGGAATCAAAACGATCTCTGGATTGATCAGAAGATCCTTTCAATTGGCTAGAATCCGTTACTTGAACGAAACTAGATCTTGTAGAATCATATTGAATATTTGACGATACATTCCGTACCTTGCTAAAAAACCGATCCTTGTTTACCAACCACACATTGTCTAGCAAATCCAATTCTCTCTCGATATGTTCCTCAAAAAATCCGATTCGGGCGGATTCTTCCCCCAACTAACGAAGAGATCTTGGCGGAATTGCCACATATGAAATTGAGCACAATTTTGCAAAGAAATAGCCCACTTCTTTCTCGAAGAGATGGGAAATAGGCTCAATATCATTTGATTGAATAGTTGACCCAGCTCCTTGTTGTTTTGAAGAAACCCTCCACTTCAATTGGTATTTTTTCACGAAAAGCAAACATGAGATAACAAATCCAGTCTTTAACTAAGATTTCGAATAGCTGTCGCGAATTCAAGTTAATTATGTTTCGTCTCTTACTCGGAGAAAGACGATCCAAAAATTCCCAATCATGGTCCTTGCAGATCGGATCATCCATATAATATACAAAAAGAAACTCCAGATATTTGATATCTTTCTCTTTGAATGAGATCTCAATTCCAGCGACGGTTTCATTAGATATCTTACAACTAGAATCCCTCTTTTTTCGATCCAGTTCCTCCACCACCGCGAACCCCAGTTAGATTCAGGCATGATACACTTTTTCGTTATTGGGAGAACCCAAGTACTCTCTTTCGGATCCGGGAAACAGCTCTCAGAGATCTTTTTTTCCTTTTGGAAGATAGAGGAGCGAAACAATCAACCTATTGATATTGGAAGACCCAAAGATTCTTCCAATGTATCATTTCTGGGTCAATGGAATTCATAGGTATAGGAAAGCCCTGTCAAATAGAGATTTTCTTTCGACCATATTTCGATTGTTAATACGATATAGAAGGACCGCTACTACAAATAGTACTACACCCTTGATCGTGAAATATCGATTGCTTGTTGAACCCTGTAGTGCGTGAAAGTAGGATACTCAAATTCAGGGGTCCAAAGAGTTTATAAAACGTTCTTGGTGGAAAAAAATGTGAATGAAAGATCCACGGAATTGAATTGGGTCCATGAATCTAAGAAATGGTGAGAATTCTTGATCTCTCTCAATATCTCCAATTCGAAAATCCAGGATTTGAATTGATGTCCTTTCATTGATTTCTCCTAAATTGCATTGATTTCTCTAAAGATTTCATTTCAATTGGAATTTGGTTATTCACCATGTACGAGGATCCCGCTAAGCATCCATGGCTGAATGGTTAAAGCGCCCAACTCATAATTGGCGAATTCGTAGGTTCAATTCCTACTGGATGCACGCCAATGGGACCCTACAATAAGTCTATTGGAATTGGCTCTGTATCAATGGAATCTGATCATCCATACATAACGAATTGATGTAGTATATTCATATCATAACATATGAACAAACAGTAAGAACTCCAATTCTTATTGAGACTCGAACTCATAGGGAAGAAAATCGATTTATGGATGGAATCAAATATGCGAGTATTTACAGACAAAAGTATTCGAGTTATTGGGAAAAATCAATATACTTTTAATGTCGAATCAGGATCAACTAGGACAGAAATAAAGCATTGGGTCGAACTCTTCTTTGGTGTCAAAGGTAAAAGCTATGAATAGTCATCGACTCCCGGGGAAAGGGTAGAAGAATGGGACCTATTCTGGGACATACAATGCATTACAGACGTATGATCATTACGCTTCAACCGGGTTATTCTATTCCACCTCTTAGAAAGAAAAGAACTTAAATCAAAATACTTAATATTAATAGCATGGCGATACATTTATACAAACTTCTACCCCGAGCACACGCAATGGAGCCGTAGACAGTCAAGTGAAATCAATACGAAATAATTTGATCTATGGACAGCATCGTTGTAGTAAAGGTCGTAATGCCAGAGAATCATTACCGCAGGGCATAGAGGGGAGGTCATAAGCGTCTATACCGTAAAATCGATTTTTCGACGGAATGAAAAAGACATATATGGTAGAATCGTAAGCATAGAATACGACCTAATCGAAATGCATCCATTTGTCTCATACACTATGGGGATGGTGAGAAGAGATATATTTTACATCCCAGAGGGGCTATAATTGGAGATACCATTGTTTCTGGTACAGAAGTTCCTATAAAAATGGGAAATGCCCTACCTTTGAGTGCGGTTTGAACTATTGATTTACGTAATTGGAAGTAACCAATTAGGTTTACGACGAAACCTAGAAATCGATCACTGATCCAATTTGAGTACCTCTACAGGATAGACCTCAACAGAAAACTGAAGAGTAACGGCAGCAAGTGATTGAGTTCAGTAGTTCCTCATATAAAATTATTGACTCTAGAGATATAGTAATATGGAGAAGACAAAATTGTTTCAAGCACCGACAAAACCAGAAGACCCCTTGTTTCAAAGAGAGGAGGACGGGTTATTCATTTCATTTGATGGTCCGGAGCCCGAATTGAAAGCTAAGTAGTGGTAATTCGAAAGATTCTCCGGGAGAAAAATAGATGTCTCTTACGTTACTTATAATATGTGTAAGTATCAACATAATTTCATAGTCATTCAGTCTGAATACTACATGAAGAACATAAGCTAGATGACCGAACAGGAAGACTTAGGATGTAGAAGATCACTCAACATGAGTGATTCAGCAGATTTGGATTCCTATATATCCACTCATGGAGTACTTCATTAT
>CM027879.1:37681539-37686539 GCA_016097615.1 Eucalyptus dawsonii | reverse complement strand
TACCGAAGGTATGAACGAATCCGTTACTTCATATAAATGTGTAAAAGATGCTAGCCGCACTTAAAAGCCGAGTACTCTACCGTTGAGTTAGCAACCCGAAAAAATTAGGATATGTAGATACAATCGGAATAAAATAAAGAAATTCAATTGCACGATGCAATCAAAACAGCAAACTAGCAATAAAATTCCAATTGATTCTGAAATTATGAATCAAAAAAAAAAATAAACAGATCCAATAAGAATAATCCAATTTTCAGATAAAAAAAGTCAATTTGGATAGACTGCCTCTTCTCGCTTATGTTATCCATTTTTTTTTTTTAACCAAAAAGACTTCTTGTTTGTATCACAACCAATCGAACGAACCCATATATAGATAGATATTTTTTTGTTGAATGAAGTAAAGTAAAAAAAACGAAATCTAAGAAGAAAAATATAAGGAAGATAAATAAATCCATTTCTACGTCGAATTATATTTGTTCAATACACTGTTGTCAATATGAATAATTAGAAAAGAATACAATAAAAAAAGTATAAATAGAGCAAAGAAGAGGAGGGAGTGGGAAAGTATAGTAGAAAAAAACTTATACTTATACAAAGCTATATACGAATCACCCACCCTCTTCTTTTGTATTTCATTAATTGACTTTCCTTTAAATTAAGACGAAATTCTCTAAAAGAAACCCCGCTTTCTTTAAAATATCATAAACAGTTCCTGTAGGTTGAGCACCTTTTTCAAGAAAAAATAGAATAGCAGGAATATTTAAATACGTTTGATTATTTATCGGATCACTTAAAAACCCACTTTCCGAAGATCTCTTCCTTCTCTTCGGGATCGGACATCAAGTGCAACGATTCGATAAACGGCTCATTGGGATAGACGTAGATAAACTAGAACCCCCCTAGAAACGTATACGAAGCTTTCTCTTCGTACGGCTCGAGAAATTAAGATATGTCTATGTATACAATTCGAATGTCAAATAGATCTATAAAAGCATTAAATCAAATCAATTAGACTAAGATTATTTAATACTTTTTTATTCTTCTTTTTCTTTATCAAAAAAAAAAAAATAATTTGTATTCTCAAAACTCAAGTTGAGTAACTCGGAAATATGAAATAGCTCAAAAGAAAACCCTTATGTATTTGATTTTTTGAGTGGTCTCTAACCCCTTTTTCTTTGTCTCGTTTAGAATATATTTGGACTCCTTGTTCTTGATCTAGTTGTCGAGACAATTAAAAAAGATATTTCCTTGTTCCAAAATATTTTATCTTTGCCTTGAATCATTGGGTTTAGACATTACTTCGGTGATTTTAATCGTTTTCAAAATGGCAGCAACACGGCCCTTTTTCTGATTTATTTCTATCAAAGAATCATAAACGGTTGATTCCCGCAAGATACACTTTTGATCAAAAGAGTTTCACTAATTCCAACAAATTTTCCTTTTTTGGATTTGAAACTTGCTCGAATTGGATCCTTTCGATTTAGAAATCGAAAATAGACTACACTTACGAAGTTGTTCCAACTTATTAATTGGCACTAACCCTAGATCCTTGCCCTGAGAAATGAATCAATACTTTCTACTCGAGCTACATCACATACTGTTTACACTACAACCCAAGAAAAAATGAGGTTTCGAGTGGAACAGAACAAAGGATGTCGAGCCAAGAGCACCTTCATTCCTATATAATAATAAAAAGGGTGGTGTAAGAATCCACAACTGATCATGTCCTTCAAGTCGCACGTTGCTTTCTACCACATCATCGTTTCAAACGAAGTTTTACCATAACATTCCTCTAGTTTGGAACTGATATGTAATTGATTCAATTAGGGAATCATGAATAGTCATTTGTTCGGTCGTTCCATTGGTTTCTAAAGAAGTCTTAGAAAGAATTCAATTTAATCCTCGATTTTCTTTTTATTGGATGAATGCAATATTTTTATTTTATTTATTAATTTCTAAATATTAGGAAGAAAAAAGTTCTTTGTATTGAATCTACATTGCATCTTCAAGTAACGAGAGGATATATTCAACAATCTTAGACTTCTTCGAATATCAAATACTCATAAGAAATCATTCAATTCAAATAGTTATTGAATTGAAAAAAAACCTACCTGGATATCACTATTTGAATAAAGTTTTCCTAAAGATTGCATTTATCATCATAAATAATTCATCTTTGAATTAAACCTCAGTAGATTAAAAAAATATAGATAGATAGAAAAAGAAATAAATTTCTTTTTTTCGTGATGTAAAGGAAGATTTAGGCTCTTTTTCTTTCATTTCATACTGAAAAATAAAATCATAAAAAAAGAATTCCCTCTATCAGATAGACTGAACAATTGTCATTGGAATGAATTATGAATATTCAATATAGAATATTTCAAATTAACGGATCCAAAATCTTTTTCAAAAAACCAAAAAACGTTATCACTGAAATAGAACGACAATAATACATTAAGCATTTCCTCATTTTACGCGTAGTTTCTTTGACTGGTGGGGGTTCGTTCAATAATTTTTTTATTTAAAGCAAGGGGAATAGAATATAGGATGTATGAATTACCCCCCTGCTTATATATTATTACATATATTTACAATTATATATGCGAACCAAATCAAATACGAAATGAAATACCTAAAATGAGGTTCAAAGAAAATAGATACGTTATATGTATGTAACTTGATTATTTCTTAATCAATTTTCCAATTTGTACAAGCACAGCTAGTTAAATTGCTATCTTACATTGTTAATTAATTCTTATTATATGGGACGTAAGGCTTTTCGAAGTAACTAACTTAAACTTCAATATGAATATTCAATATTCAAAGTATAAGGGGATGGACATACGATGAAAAGCGCATTCAACCTCTTTTGCAACCCCCTTTTTTTTTTCTTTATTTCCAATTCTTCGAATCTAGATTCCTAGATCACAACTCGATTCAGTTTCATCTATATGTATCTTAGTTGAATTTAATTTGTGAAAAAATAGGATTTAAAGAAGAATAGAATCATTAAAAATCAGAAACAAGAATCACATAATATCCAATATTTAACTCTTAAAGAGTAGAAGGTAGTTCAAAAACAGAAGGTAGTTCAAAAAGAAAACCTTTCTTTATTGTGATAATAGATATTTCTATCTATGTTTCTATCTATATAGAATAGGTATTCCCTGGGACGGAAGGATTCGAACCTCCGAATAGCGGGACCAAAACCCGTTGCCTTACCATGGCCACGCCCCATTTCGAATTTCTATTCAATACTACTAAAAGTAGTATTGTTTTTGGTTGTTCGTCAATTCCAATCTAAAATAAATATCGATGGACTCTATTGTTCCTAGGGTTTTGACACGTGTAGATATACAATGAAGCTGAATTTATTGATCATTACATATAATTCAATTAAGATATTGTATAAAAGTATGATTTCTTCTATTCTTTTTGAGAATTGAAGGATTTTTGATTGGGTGAGTTCAAAGAAGGATTTTTTGGTATCCCTTACCTTTTTTTTTTTTCATTTTTAAGGGATATCAATTATCAATAACAATAACTCAATCAAAATACAATTATCTCAAGTCCAAAGAAAAAAAAAAATGTTTGTTATGCTTAATATCTTTAGTTTGATCTGTATCTGTCTTCATTCCACCCTTTATTCAAGTAGTTTTCTTAGCCAAATTGCCTGAGGCCTACGCTTTTTGAATCCAATCGTAGATTTTATGCCAGTAATACCCCTTCTCTTTTTTCTCTTAGCCTTTGTTTGGCAAGCTGCTGTAAGTTTTCGATGAGATCTTTAATACTGTCCTAGACATGATTTATTCGAAACAAAAAAAAATTGGAACAATGGATAAGATCGGACCAAATCTTCAGCATGAACATGAACCCTCGATTCAAACAATTCTTAGATAACTGCAAAAAATCTGACTCCCTCTTTCCTCATTGGATTCTTTTTCATTTATTGAAAAACCCTTTAGAAGTCATTCAAAATAGGAAAGATTTTTTTTATGAAGACTCGACTCTTATTCCAAATGAATTTCTGAAAATTCTTTTTGATTTTGATTTCGAGAAACCATTTTGTTTGTGGTGTCTAAATAGGATATGGGGTATAAAAATGGAGAATCTTCTCTTTTTTTTTTTTGAAAAAAAAGATCTTGGAGATTGTGTAATGCTTACTCTCAAACTCTTTGTTTATACAGTAGTGATATTTTTTGTTTCTCTCTTCATCTTTGGATTCCTATCTAATGATCCAGGACGTAATCCTGGACGTGAAGAATAAAAAAGCCTTTCTTTTTACTTGCTTAATTTTTCAATGTTCTTACTTAGGATTTTCTCTATTTTACTTAGGATTTTATCTATTGTACATCCTTATTTATTATATGAAATAAAAAAAAAACAAAGGAAAGGTTTTGAAAAAAAAATAAATAAAATAACAAGTCATCAACGGAAACGGAAAAGAGAGGGATTCGAACCCCTCGGTACGAAAAACTCGTACAACGGATTAGCAATCCGACGCTTTAGTCCACTCAGCCATCTCTCCCAATTGAAAAAGGATAATTACTATCTTACATTACACAAAAAGTAAGGCTTGAAAAAGCCTTTCTTTTCTTTATCTCTCTTTTTTTACTCTATTAATATATACAACTTTAATATATACCTTTTTATAAGCAATCCCATTGATAAAGAAAAGGTTCTGAAGATATTTCGAATAAAAAAAAAAAGAAAAAAGCAAGAATACTCTTCTTCGGAAAGAGCTTTTTTCTTTTCACGGCCTGGCCCGGTCAGTGTGCCTAGCCGGGCCATTTTTTGTTCCATTCCAAATCATAGATATAGATAAAATGATTTATTTTAAAAATAAAAATGTTTATTATTGATTATTTAAAATAACAATCAGAGAAGAAGCGGTCTTTCCATTCTCTGATGTGAATTCATTCTATAGAAATCAAGTGTCATTTTTTATTATTATTATTCTTTCTTTTTCTTATTTTTTTCCTTTACTGGAAAAAAAAGAA
>CM027879.1:37636539-37676539 GCA_016097615.1 Eucalyptus dawsonii | reverse complement strand
CTTTGCTAAGAACGGGAAGGAAAGAAAGCGAATCGGTATGCTAATTTCTCATCCTCAAATCCGTCCTTCCGGAGTTAGTGTCCCAGCGAAGATAAATAATTGTAGGAGTGAAATATTGATATAATTCGAAAAAACAAGGAGCAAGCCCCGGCCATAAAAAAATAAGAAAAAATACGTATTTTTGATATTTATCGGATTACACAAGGGATTCGCAAATAAAAGCGCTAAGGCTACAACCAATCCATAAATTGTTAACGCTTCCATAAAAGCCAGACTAAGCAATAAAGTACCTCGTATTTTTCCCTCCGCCTCGGGCTGTCTTGCAATACCTTCTACAGCTTGGCCCGCAGCAGTACTCTGACCAACTCCAGGTCCAATAGAAGCAAGCCCGACAGCTAACCCAGCAGCAATAACGGAAGCGGCAGCAGAAATCAGTGGATTCATGATAAGTTCCTCACAAAAAAATAGTTAATGATACATTCATCCAATGAATTATGACTTAATTATTCCATCACTAAGATTCATCCAGACGAAGTAACTAACAACTCCGAATTCAAGTAATGGAATAATATTATTGAATCATCCGAACTACTTTTATATCTCTTTTTTAGTTCCTATCGAGCGGGATTTTTGTGAATCCATACGACTTTTGTTCTTCCATTTTTGTTCCGAACCATTAGTTGAATTCTTCATTCTTTTTCTTTATTTCATCTTTTTATTCATTCAATTCACAGTCACGGACGAAAGAAAGGAAAGACTTCTATTGAATCCCTATCAAATTCATAATTCATAGTAGTATAGAGCAGATTAGATCAGATCTATTTTTAGTTCATATATAAGTAGCAATATCTAATATCACATATACATGGGTTTCTTCCATAATGTAAACCAATTATTCGTATCTTAGATTCAATCAGATTCTAGAATTCTTTTTTATTTTTGAAACTGAAACATCCAATAGTTGGATTCTAGCCATTACATTACGTATACCCAATTTGTACACACCCATATTAACCAATTCATTTTTATGAATCGCGTCAATTCTACTCTTCCTTTTTTATTTATCATTATTCTGCATGTATACAACCTACATGGACGAATTCGTTAGGTCGAATAATTGAATAGCATAGGTAGAAATATCAGTATTTCATTGATTTAAAAGGAAAAGTTCATACCATTTTTTATTTATATATTTTTTAGAATTATTTTCTTTTTTTTTTTTTTTCTATATAGAATATAATTTCTATATATTTCTTTTTATTATTTAATTATTTTTTTTTATTAAATAAAAATAGTAATAGAAAATATTTATTGGGGTAGGTATTATATAAATTAAATGGGCCAAGCTTAGGAATTTTAGGAAAAAGATCTTTTAGATCTCTTTCCTTTTTTTACAATTCCCTTAAAATCGAAATATCATAATCTTTTTTTCCCTATTCCTGTAGATCGTATATGTTCCTTATTTGTCTATTTTTATCTTGCCTAAGTAGATTATCTTGAGTTACACATACATTACCTTGGGCTAAACTAAAAAACGACTATTTTGAAAACGAGTCAATGATGACCCTCCATGGATTCACCTATATAAGCCGCGGCTAAAGTTGCAAAAATAAGAGCTTGAATACCACTTGTAAATAATCCAAGGAACATGACAGGTATAGGAACCACTAAAAGGTACTAAAGAAACAAGAACAACAACTACTAATTCATCGGCTAATATATTTCCGAAAAGTCGAAAACTAAGTGATAAAGGTTTTGTGAAATCTTCTAAGATGTTAATGGGTAAAAGGATTGGAGTTGGTTGAATGTATTTACTGAAATAACTTAATCCTTTTTTGGTAAGACCTGCATAGAAATATGCTACTGACGTGAGTAAAGCTAAAGCAACGGTAGTATTTATATCATTCGTGGGTGCGGCTAACTCCCCATGAGGTAATTCTATGATTTTCCATGGTAAAAGAGCCCCTGACCAATTCGAAACAAAAATAAATAGGAACATAGTTCCAATAAAAGGAACCCATGGACCATATTCTTCTCCAATCTGAGTTTTGCTAACGTCTCGAATGAATTCAAGGACATATTCGAAGAAATTTTGACTGTCATTCGGAATGGTTTGTGGATTCCGAACAGCTATACTGGCGGAACCTAATAAGATAGCAATTACAACCCAAGAAGTAATAAGGACTTGGCCCATGGACTTGAAAACCTCCTATTTGCCAATAGAAATGTTGGCCTACTTCCACACCCGATATATCGTATAACCCTTTTAGTGTGTTGGTGGAACATGATAAAACATTCATATTGCCCTCTGACAGAAATAGAACTTTAAAGGGAATTATTTTGATTCAACCATCTCTTTTTCGACTTGCTTAGTTGAATTTTCTATTTTGGATACGAACTAATCACATAATATCCGCAGTAATTTGGATCTTTTATGCGATTCAAGAGTAGTAACCGATTCCAGAAATTTATGAAGTTCAAAAAATAATTTATTTATCTTATTATTAATCAAGGATTTCGTATATAGCTAGAACGACCCTCACAAATTGCAAATACTAATTTGTTAAGAATTAATCGGATTGAAGCTATAGCGTCATCATTTGCTGGAATCGAAATATCTGCAAGATCCGGGTCACAATTTGTATCGATTAAACAAATTGTTGGAATTCCCCAAAGTGATACATTCTCGAAGAGCCGTATATTCTTCTTGTTGATCAACAATAATTACAATATCAGGTAACCCCGTCATATATTTAATCCCGCCCAGATATGTTTGCAAGTGAGATAATTGTCTCTTCAACATAGCTGCGTCTCTTTTCGGAAGACGATTGAGTCTCCTTTTTGTTCCGTTCTCAAGTCCCTGAACTTATGAAGTCTCGTTTCTGTAGTGGACCAATTCGTTAACATACCACCGAGCCACTTTTATTAACATAATGACATCGAGCCCTTATTGCAGCCCGTGCTACTGAATCAGCTGCTTTATTCTTGGTACCAACAATTAAAAACTGTTTTCCCCTACTTGCTGCATCAAAAACTAAATCACAAGCTTCTGATAAAAAACGAGCAGTTTTAGTAAGATTTTGTAATATGAATACCTTTACGCTTGGCAGAAATATAAGGTGCCATCCTAGGATTCCATTTCCTAGTACATGACCAAAATGAACTCCGCTTCCATCATCTCTTCCAAATTGATATTCCAATACCTTCTTGTCATTTCTCCCCCCCACTTCCGCTTTTTTTTTTCAAAAAAAAAAAAGCGACGAACTACTGAACTAAATAATTGTTCCGATGCAGAACCTTTTCTTCTGGAGATTGTATGTGGATGTCGATACACAATCCAAACTACCACTATTCGTTATTATCTTTTTTCGATTACCCAAAAAAATGACCATAAATAAAGGTTTTTGAATTTTGAGCATAAAAAAAAAGTATGAATCCACTTTTAGGAATCATTAAATCCTCAGAAATGATTGTTCTGATGTCATGAAACTTCTTTGAAATGGAAGAATCAAATAATTCTCTGTGGTGGAACAAAATATCTCCGATTTCCCCTCGAAAAAATGCTTCTTTTGGTTTCAAAGGAATGTTCTTATGTTGCCTTGAACGATGCTAAATCCTTTGAATCCGGTACCAACAGGTATCATCCCTCCTATAACAACCGTTCTCTTTTGAGCCTTTCAACCAATCGATACGGCCCCGAGCAGCTTTGGCTTCAAAAACTCGAGCAGTTTCTTGAAAACTCGCTTCAGATATGAAACTTTGAGTATTCAAAGATGCCCTTATTATTCCCAATAGGATGGCGCGGTAACAGATCGATTCTTCCAAAGCGCGCCCCGTTCGCGCCGCTCGCAACAATCCAATTAGTTCTCCAGGTAAAAAAACATTAGACATTCCATCCTCTGAAACCAGCACCTTTGATGTTATTTGGCGTACAATAATTTCTATGTGCCTATTATGGATTTGCACCTGGGATCGATAAACCTTTTGGATCTTATTAACCAAAAGATATACGACTTTGCACTATGGTTAGTTCAGCCCCAATCAAGAATCCCAAAGAATTCCAAAGAATTTTTTTATGCTCCGTTTAACCCTCAATTCTTTTTTCCTAGGTTCATCGTGAATCAATTGAACACTTCTAACACTTGTTCCACTTTTGGAAGACCCTGCGTTATATCACCGGATCTGGAATTTTTCATATATAAATGTAACTAATGTATCTCTCTTCGTAAAGGATTTCTCCATAATGACCATGAACAGTTGCTCTAGGAGTGGCTTCACAAATAAGAAGCTTAGCGTATCTTATTACTACAGAGTCAACTTGAACAATCAAAACTTGAAGTTTGAGATGGGGTCCGTTTTTGAATATACATACATTTTCACAAATAAACTGTCCAAGACTAATTATTGTAGATCTTTCTTCAAAATAATTATGATAATAATTATGATGGAGAAAATACCAATTCAAATTGAATGAATTCAAAACGATGTTACTGCATGAATCAGGATTCAAAATTCTCCCATTTTCATCCATTAAATAATAGTTAATTACTTGAAAAGTCTGTTTTAAATTTTCAAGTTGCAAATATTTTTAGTTGCAAAATAGGATTATGAGTTATTAAATATTAAAATGAATAAAAATTCACAAATTGAAGGACTGTTCCTAAAGGGCCAATCGAATTCCTAATTTTAATTATAGGATCTTTTTTAATTTGATTCTTTATACATTGTGATATTTTCCAGCATTGAATGGACCCATTCGGAAACAATTAAATGATGACAAAATTATCAAAGATGGACATTCCTTATTTTATTTAACAACGTGCGAATAGTTCCTTGATTTGGCTAAGTAATTTGATTTGAATTTTGTCTTGGAATAAAGGTTGCTATTGGTGTGATCTGACTTTATCTGAATCTGAGATCAATCCTGAGCCTGAGGATCATTCCTTTTTTCTGAGATACGAAATGAGAATTTCACTTCGTTAATTCTTGGGAAATCTCGAATCAGACCATTTGTACTTACTTCAACAAAGGAATTATGGAGCCTCTTCGATGAAGAACTTTTTTGTCTTGGTCCCAATTCAAATTTAAGTCAACTAAGTCCGAACTAATTGATACAATATCAGAAATTCCCGAATTGGTTTGCCATTTCTGTAAACAATATAATTGACAACTCGAAGTTGCATATTATCCCTTTCTTGTAACAGATCCGGGGGAAGAGTGTTGCTAAATTTATACCGTCCAATACTTCATATGTCACTACGGGTCGAACTAAAACAAAATACTTTTTCTTAGTAGGTGTGATCCGTTGGACATAGATCCAATTTTTCCATTTTTTGGATTCCTTAGAATTTGTTTTTCCTGTTCCTGGGGGTATCAAGATGCCACTGTGTCGGGATATCTTATCTGTCTCTCCAGGAAAATGGATATCTCCAGAAAAGATTTTCAGTTCAATCCTTTTTTTTTCTCTCCACTCGGACTAATCCGCCCACTCGGCTTCTTGTATTTAAAGCGATTCGTGTATCTACTCCAATCAGACTATTGTTCCGTACCATTATCGAAGAAGATTCAGGGAAAATATGCACTTCTTCGGGAATGAAAAAAAATGGATCTAGTTTCATTTGGCATTTTTGCTTAAATTCTTTGATTCCTCGATACTCAATCAAATCCTCTTTTTTAACGACTGAATGAACCCCTAGAGTCCCATATTTAATAATTCCCGAACTCTTTCTTCTATATCGAGGATCATCGAAATAAGCAAGAATACTATTTCTACGTAAAATTCCATTTATCGATAGTTCAATCGAGATACTGAATGGGCATTAGTTCTTTCTTTCGTTCTTGAATCGTTGTAGTGGAATAAAATCGATTTCTTCGCCAACTTTGCCAATAAATAGAATTCTCGTGGAAAGTAGTAGGATATTTGAGATTACAATGAACAATAGATATAGATTCGATTAATTCTGAATAATCCGGAATCCTATCTTCTTTTATTTTACCAAGAAAAATCAGAACTACATAATTCGTATCTCATTTTGATCATTATTCACTGAGAGACTCGAAATATATCTTCGTTCTCTTTCATGTCGAACGAAGATTCATTTAGTCTTGATCCTTGTAAGTGAAAAAGCGGACTCTCTGGATCTGCACGAACCCCTGATAATATCCATAAATGGCTTGTTTTTGGTAAAAGATGGACATTACTATATGTAAATTCAGGTGCATGGTACACATCGGTGCTCCAGTGCATTTCTCCCTCTGATTCAGAATAAATATGTTTTCGAACCCTCTCTTTCAAATTGAAAGTGTATGTTCCCGCGCGAATTTCATTACAATCACTTGTTCTGATTCTACATTGATTGTTTTGAACCAAAAGAAAACTTTTTGGTGGAATAGTCACGTTATGTAGAATATCTTCACTCTCAATAGTTACATACAAGTCTATAGAACATAGAAAGGCAGGATGCCCATGACGCGTACGTGTAGGATGAACCAAATCGTCATTGAATTTGATTTTTCCATTAGAGGGGCTCGTACATGTTCGGCAGTACCACCTGTGAATACTCCGCCGGTATGAAAGTTCTTAATGTTAGTTGAGTCCCTGGTTCTCCAATAGATTGACCCGCAATAATACCTACAGCTTCTCCCAATTCGACCAGGTCGCCATGAGTAGGACTCCTACCATAACATAATCGACAGATCCAAGATGTACTCTACAAGTAAAGGGGGTTCGAATAGATATTGGTTGTGTTCGAAAGGTTATGAATCGATTGACAAGTCCAATTCCAATATCTTGATTTCGAATGGCAATGCATCGTGGGCCCATATAGATATCGTCTGCTAATACACGACCAATTAATGTTTGAATAAAAATTCTTTCCGGCATCATCCCATTTCGAGGACTCACAGAAACCCCTCGGATGGTTCCACAATCTGTTCTGCGTACAACAATGTGTTGTACTACTTCAACAAGTCTGCGCGTAAGATATCCAGCATCTGATGTTCGTACAGCAGTATCCACAACTCCTTTGCGGGCTCCGTAGCAAGAAATGATATATTCTGTTAAAGATAGTCCTTCGCGTAAATTGCTTTGAATGGGTAAATCAATCATTTTGTCCTTGAGGATCTGACATTAATCTCTCATACCTACTAATTGGTGTACTTGAGATGCATTTCCTCTGGCTCCAGAAAAAGACATTATATGGACTGGATTAAAGGGTCTGTCATCCCTAAAATTGGTTCATTTCTTGTCGCAAATATTCACTTGTAGCATACCATACCTCAATGGATTGGCGTAATTTTTCTACTGCATGTACATTCCCATAATGATGGTGTTTCCAAAATCAAACTTTGTTGTTCAGCATCTTGTACTAACCATCCCTTCGAAGGTATTGTTAAAAGATCATCAAGTCCCCTAATGAAATGGATGTAGCGCCAGTGGCTTGCTGGAAACCCAGAGTCTTTACTTGATCCAGAATGTGTGATGTATATGCCATTCCGAAGTGATCTATTAATCTGCTAATAAGTCTTTTAATGGCAGTTCCATCTATTACTTTATTATGAAGACTAGATTGACTCGTTCTGCCATAAGTACCTCCATATTCTGCTGAGTGGGATTCGACAATGGTTGAGTCAATGATTGAAAACTTCCCTTTTCCCGATCTTAATTCACCTAGAAATTAAGGAACCAGGGTCCTAGTTGGTCAGAGACCCGAATTCACACTGGTGTCCTTAAATTACTTAATTTAGATACCATGATTAGGTACCAAATGAGCAGGCTCGACAAAACCCTTGTATAGCTTCTTCGATTTCTCGAAAAAGAGAAATATGACCGACAGTTGTTCGAATGTATATACAAATAATTTCTTTTTTTACACTTCTTACTATTAGATAGTGCCCATAAATTTCATGATAGGTACCCAAAGATTCATAGTGAATCTCGATAGGAACTTCTCTTGAAGCAATAATGCGTTGATCTAGTCGCCATCGAAGCCACAAAGGACTATCTAAATTGATTCTTTTCTGTCGATAAGCTCCAATTGCATCATAGGAATTACAAAAAAAAGGTTCTTTTTTTTTCTATACTTATAGTTATTATCATAAGTTCTTTCATTTTGATAGTTTCTGCGATTCACATGGATTATACCTATTTGTACAAATACCTCAGCGATTCCATAATTAATACGTATAGACCAATAAACACTTCTTGGGTTGGTACGGAAATCGGGATCTTTAATAGCTGGAGACAAGAGATTCATAGAGAAAACATAAGTAAAACGAGCCTCCGCTTGAGCCTCCAAAAGATAAAGGTACATGAACAGCCATTTGATCCCCATCAAAGTCTGCATTGAATCCCTTACGAACTAATGGATGTAAACAAATAGCACGTCCTTCCACTAAAATGGGTTGAAATGCCTGTATGCCTAATCATGCAGAGTATATGCTCTATTCAGCAATACGGGATGCCCCTGCATAACTTCTTGCAGTATTTCCCATACAATGGGCTCCTTTCCCGAATTTTTACTCTTAGCAACTCCTATGTTCGAAGCAAGATGTGTCTAATTGGCCCACGAATTACAAATGTCTGAAAAAGCTCTATTGCTATTTCCCGAGGCAATCCACATCGATGTAATGGAAGTGAGGGTCCTTGACGTGACAGAACGACCCGAATAATCGGAATCTGTTTGCCAAGCAGAGTCTCACGAAATCTTCCCTTTGCCTTCAATTACATCCGAAAACGACTTGTAAACCTTATTATGACCATCCCTCATTGGTTGTCCGCGAATTCCATTATCAAGAAGTGTATCCACGGCTTCTTGTACCAATTTCTCTTGACACATTACTAATTCCCCTGGTGTAGATCTACTTGTTGTTAATAGATCGAGTAAGAGTATTGTTCCGATAGATAACTCTTCTATAGAGTTCATTAATATCCGAGCTCATTAGCTTACCTCCATCTATCTGAATGATGGGTCGTAGTTCGGGAGGAAGAACTGGTAGTAGACATAAAACCATCCATTCTGGTTCTATATTTGTTCGAAGAAAATGTTTAGCCAATTCCATGCGTCTAACCAAAAAATCCTTTCTTCTTCCAATTTTGCGATCTTCCCATTCATTACCCGTGGGTCTTTCTTCTCCTAATTCCTTTCCATTCTACCAATGAATAATCTATAATAATTTCGCAAATCGAGATCGGCTAATTGTTCTCGGATAGCACCCGCTCCAGTAGAAATTTCTCGATTTCGAAATGTCGAAGCCTTGAGTAGTAAAAAAAGTGGGATGCTGTATTTCCATGATTAGTTCATATTCGAATAACCCTCGTAATCGTGAAAATGAGTTTTTTTTTTTTAGCTATGGGCTTACTATAAAAGAAAAATTGGGATAGGATCTATGGATCTCCCCCCTCAAAATCGGACGTGAAAGTTTCCTTTCATCAAAATAAAGTAGTTACACCAAATAAAAAAAAAAAAGGGGTTTCGCTTTCAAATTCTCGAAAAGCCTCCAAAAATCTACTCCTTACTCAAGTTAGCAGTGAAGACCAGCAATATTTCACATTGATTCATTCTTATTTTCGTTTTATTTAGATTTTTTAGAATTCTTTATTCAATTCTAAATTACTACATAAATGAAATGTGAAATTCTTGAGTAGTCTACTTCCCTTTGAACGATAATCCCTTTAAGGGTTGTAATTCATAAGGGATTTACTTGTCTATGTATCCTTCCATTCGATCTTTTAGGTCCTGACATCACCTCGACGGTTATGCTACGATGTCCTTAAAGCCTATATGCGATGGATAGACTCCTGCAACCATGACATATTTGCTACTTGAACATAAACATAATTTTATTTCCTTCTAAAAGAAATTAATGATTAATTTCACAAAATAAAGAAGTCTTTTTTTCACGAGGTCCAACTAAGAATTACTATTTCTTTTTTACTGAATCGACCATAGACCAATCCCCTTGGAATATTTTATACGCCCATAATTCTGAGCTTCATGTTACTCCTTTCACGAGACATGTCAGATCTGGGGCATCCCAATTCAGTTGACTGGGATGACAGTTTCTCATTTCGAATCTGTAAAATCAGAATTTCGATCAAATCACACATCGCAGTATACTAGCCCTTCTAATTCTTTAAGAGGTTTATCTAAAATATTCGCGATATAACTAGGAAGACGTTTCAAATACCACACATGGGTTACTGGACATGCTAATTTGATGTATCCCATTTGATATCTTCGTATCCGAGAATCAACAAATTCTACTCCCGCATTACAAAATTTCGGTCCTCTTTTCATCTCCGATTGCTCAATCATTTTACAAACACAATTCCCCTTTTTATAGGACCAAAATTTTTCACAAAACAATCCATCCTTTTCCGGTTTATTGGTTTTGTAATGAAAAGTATAGGGTTTTGTCACCCTCTCCAACTATCTCTCCATTAGGGAGGATTTTTTTGGCCCAAGCACTTATTTGTTGAGGAGAAACTGATCCAATTCAGGAGTTGTTGATGTTTATACCGATCGATCATATAGAAGAAAAATTATGATTCATTCCGATTAAGCTTCCTTCCTATTAATCTGGAAGTTCTTCTCAGATACAAGGAAATGATTCAGTTCCAGAGACAAAGATCGTAGTTCTCGAACGAGCAATCGAAAAGATTCTGGAGCATCTTTAGGTTTTAGGTATTGTTCCCAATGATTGTAGTACCAAGTACTTCTTGACGAGCTCGAATATGATCCGATTTATAAGTAAGCATCTCTTGTAAAATATGAGCAACACCAAACCCCTCGAGAGCCCAAACCTCCATTTCTCCTACCCGTTGTCCCCTTGCTTGGCCCTTCCTCTAAGGGGTTGTTGTGTAACAAGTGCATAATGTCCACTGGAACGTCCGTGTATTTTATCATCAACTTGATGAATTGAATTTCGATATAAGGCTTTCCCTATTATAACAGGTTGTTCAAAGGATCTCCCGTTCTTCATCAAATATTCTGCTTTTTCCCGGATACTGGGTTCAAATACCATGGATTCGCTGTTTGCTGACTGGCTTCATATAATTCCAAAGCACTAGTTTTCTCGAAGCCTCTTGCTCATATCTCTCATCAAAGGGTGCTATTCGATAATGTCTATCTAGCAGATCCCCGCTAACCCGAGTGAGCATTCAAATATCTGTCCTACATTCATTCGTGAGGGTACTCCTAATGGATTGAAGACCATATCAACAGGTCTTCCATCTTGCAAATAAGGCATATCTTGTCTAGGTAAAATTTTGGAAATGATACCTTTATTTCCATGCCTTCCAGCTACTTTATCACCCACTTTGATTTCACGTTTCTGTAAAATATAGACACAAATAGTTTCTGGATTATAATTCGAACCCCTTTTTTTCTGATCCATCTCACATCAATAACTCTACCCCTACCACCTATAGATAGTTTTAGACAAGTTTCCTTTGAAGTGGATACCTGAATGCCAAGTATGGCTCGTAATAATCTATCTTCTGGGGCATACGATGATTCTTTCGCCGTCTGGGGAGTTAATTTACCTACTAAAACATCGCCCGCCTCTTCTACCCAAGATCCCAGCATCACAATTCCATTTTTTGTCTAAATTGCGGAGTAAATGGGCTTCTAGATGCGGTATTTCGTTAGTGATCCTTTCGGGTCCTTGGCTTGTCACATGAGTCTGAATTTCATATTTCCGTATGTGAAAAGAAGTATAAATATCTTCATATATAAGACGCTCGCTAATGAGTACTGCATCTTCAAAATTGTAACCTTCCCATGGAAGATAAGCTACTAATACATTTTACCCAAAGCGAGTTCGCCACCAACTGTAGCGGCACCATCGCTAAAATTTGTCCTTTTTTAATGCATTTACCCCGCGGAACCGGGGTTTTTTGATGCATACAAGTATTTTTGTTGGAACGTTGATACATAACTAATGGAATGCTTAAAGTATCTCCATTGCCCAATAAATGATCTTGTCAGTATTGGTATAAATGATCTTTCCTCGTGTTCGGCTATATGGGTAACCCCCTGAATCGAGAGCGCTTGGCGTTCCAACCCAGTTTAACAATGCACTTCTCGGACCGAGAAAGGAACCGCTTGGCGTTGCATATTCGAACTCATTCATCGATTCGCATCATTATGCTCGATAAAAGGAATGAGAGAAGCTCCAACAGAAAAATATTGGAAAGGAAAAATACTTCGAAGATTAACCTGTTCCCATGCAATAGTTAGGAATTCTTGACGGTATCGAGCTGGAACAACCTGTTCTTCTTGAATACGCTGATTCAGCGCTAAAGAATTTCCCGCCGCTATCATATAGTATTCATCTCTACTTGGTGATAAATAAAAAGCATCCGTACTTTTTTGATTTTGATCTCTCGGAGATTTCATAAAATGGGCTTTCTAGAGACCCCCTGACCAATTCTCGCATGAATTGCTAAAGATCCAATAAGTCCAACATTGATTCCTTCAGACGTGTCGATTGGGCAAATGCGTCCATAGTGACTAGGGGTGGATATCTCGTATTCGAAAACCAAGAAGCAGTTCGCCCTGTTAATCCTCCAGGGCCCAAATAACTCAATTTTCTCCCATGAACAATTTGTGTCAATGGATTCGTTCGATCCAAAACTTGAGATAATGGGTGTAATCCGAAAAAGATTCATAAGTGGTTGTTAATGGAGTTGAAGTTACCAAATTCTGAGTCGGTATCAATTTATGCCTAATTGCTCCGCATGAAGTTTCCTTTAACCACATTTTCTAAATGAACAAGAGCCAATGGAATTGGATTCTTGTAAGATCCGCTACAGAACGAATACGCTTATTTTTCAAATGATTCATATCGTCAAGTGTACATTCCGGAATTTCATTCCAATCAAATGATCCGCAGCTGCCAATATATTCTGCGGTAACAAAAATGTATTGTTCTGATATATCAAGATTTAGTCTCCGATTTATATTTCATCGACCAATCCTTCTAATTCACATCTTTGTTGAAAAAGAATTTTTTTTTGTAATTCCTTACATAAGGATTCAGAAAATACCGGATCTCCGCCTACACAAGCAAATTGTTGATAAAACTCCAAAATGGCATTTTCTTTTGACCCAATTTTTTTTCTTTTCTCATTCAGGAAAGACAAAGAGAAAATCTCGGGATAGCAAACATTCTCATAGAATTTCTCTTAGATTCGAACCCATAGCTGATGATAGAACTAGAATAGATATTTTCTGTTTCCTACTCACACGAGCCCATATCTTGCTTTTCTGCTTTTCGATCAATCTCTAATTCTAATCTTCCCCAATCTGATATTATGGTCCCGGTATAGACCGAAATTCCGTTATGGTCCAATTCTGACCGGTAATAGATACCGGGACTTTGCAATACTTGATTGATCACAATTCTGTATATTCCATTTACTATAGAAGTTCCCAGGGAATTCATTAAAGGAATGTTTCCAATAAAAAGAGTTTGTTCTTGCATATCCCTACTGGTTTTCCAAATTAATCCCAAGTGGATACATAATTCAGAAGAATATGTGAGTGATTCATATACAGTCTCTTTCTTTTATCAAAGGTTCTACCAATTGATATGTTTCCACAAATAATTGAAATTCAATTTCTTGATCTGTATCTTCAATTTTTGGGAAACTTATAAAGTTCTTCTGTTAAGCCCTGATCCAATGAATCTACAAAAATCCTTCAAGTTAGCATCTGATTAAACCAGGTATTGTAGACATTCCCTCATTTCCATCCCGAAACTGTTTTGAATTTCCTTTATATAAAAAAATTCATTATTGAACAATTCTTCATCAATCATATGGTTGAGTTGCTTAATGATGGAATTTACCACAGCTATTACTGAATCGCATGAAATTTGACTCACGTATATGAGTTATGTATGGAAATGCATATGAACGGAGGGCAAAGACAATTTTATATTCAAATTGAATTTGGAACTCAGATAGAAAATCAGAGAATTAATAAATGCCACTTAGGAAGCATATGGAGGTTTTGGATAGAATATCAAAAAAGTGATTCCATTTCCATTATTATGATATTACATACTCTAATCCGATGCGGGTACAGAAAAAGAAATGGATTCGGATTTCATCTGTTCGATGATATAAAGACATTATAATCATCAAAAATATAGAGTTGATATTTTTTAGCACTTAACTTTTTCACGGATTCTATTGTTCAACAAATGATTCGCATAAAAGAGATACTTTTATTTTACCTTTTTTCTTTTTTTAGTAGAATACGATTGAAGGGCGTAACATAGTAATAAAGTTTGTATTTATTAACCATGTGTAGATAGCTATCTATGTTTCCTCCTTTATTTAAGTTCTATTCGGGACAGCGCGTGCTATGCTATATCAAAATTTCCATTTTCTATTCCATCTATTGAATGAAAAATTGAAGCACTACAATTTACTAATAATTCTCTAGAGTCATCATATATAGATATGATATCCAATTAGATATTTGTATAACAATTTATGTTCTGGGGTTTACATATACTTCTATTTGCTGTTATAATGGAAATTGGAAAGGATTTTTTTTGGAAAAGAATCAATACTGATTAGTTATGTATCAATTTGGATTTTCTTATAGAATTAGAATTAGGATTAAGAAAAGACAATTTTGGATTCAAATCCAAGAATCGTTCATGAATTTACAGTCCCATTTAATAGTTAATGGTTCCAATTTGTCCTAAATTTTGGCTTTTGGGACTGAAAAACCACATTTGGTTTTTCAATTTTTCAATATCAATATAAAAAAGAGAGGGAAAATTTTTAGATATTTCGTTTTTGAGATACTATACATACAACCGAAGGGATGGATCCAATCCAAAAAACGAAGGATTTTTTCTTTTCGGGCAGGGTTAAATTTAAGAAAACGGGATTCAAGATGCAAGTCCAATAAAAAAGAAGTTTCGGAATCCCCCACTCGACGCAAACAAAGGGAGACTTTTTTCATCTATTTTGTAGGGTATCATACATTTTGGCGGCATGGCCGAGCGGTAAGGCGGGGGACTGCAAATCCTTTTCCCCAGTTCAAATCCGGGTGTCGCCTGATCAAGAAAAACTCGAAATCTCTTATTTCGTTTTGCTGATATAACTCGCTGAATTTTTCCCCAGCAGAAGCAAACAAAGTAAAAGGACTCTTGAGACTTGCTTGCTTGGTTCGAAACATCTGGAAGTTTGGCTCTCGAAAGCTAAAGTGCTCTAAATCCTTGCCTCTAGGATTCAAGGACAGATGAATGGTGGAAGGGCTCTCATATAAAGATTTATTGATTCCCTTCCACTACTAATGTAGTGTTTAATTACCGGGTCCTGAATTCGATTGGATAGCCCCACGGAAAATCGAATTAGTGGTTGTGGAAAGGGCTGAAGATACTTTCTATAGAGACTCAGGAGAGTCTCTAAGTCCTCGCTATCCAATAACAATTCGACGGAAAATTGGCTTTCGAAAATGGAAATGAAAAAAAAGATTCTTTCTTTTCAACAAACCCTAGTCAAAAATGGAATAGGTAGTCCTCCGATTGTTTCACAGAGACAATACTTAGACAGTAAGAATTAGATCAAATGGGAAATAAAAGGATGTGATAGATAACGATCTATCTTGACATTCTATTTTTCATATTTTTATACCTTGTCTAAAGATAAAGACAAGAAAAGATAGAATAGGTCTTATTATTCCTACATCTTAGGAAGATTCCCCTGATACTTCTAAATGGGTCACTGCGTATTTTGCTTGTGCTTAACGTTTTCCGATTCTACTAGAAAAATAATATTCTATAAGAATTTGAAGAATTTGTTATAAGCAGATTTATTAGAGCCTTTGATCAATGGTGTTGGGTCAGAATCCTTTTTGACTCTACGCCAGTGATTCCACTATTATTAGTGAACAATAATATAATGGAATAATTCCTTCATAGAGATAGGGGACATAATTTACATGGATATAGTAAGTCTTGCTTGGGCTGCTTTAATGGTAGTCTTTACATTTTCTCTTTCACTCGTAGTATGGGGAAGAAGTGGACTCTAAAGGTACTACTAATTGAGGCGAGGAATCAAACTGTATCGATTGTTTTCTAGATCGTTTTGCAAAGCCTTTTTCCTTTTTATTTGATTTTTATTTGTTTTCTTTCCTTTTATTAAGAGAAAAACGTTCGGTTATTATATTAAGTGGATACGTACCTTCTATGGGAAACAACATATACATAGTGGTTGTCCAAGGAGGAACTACGCATAATAAGATCTTACCTTGGCAAGTCACATATTGCGCACTTACTTTACCACTTGTTTTTTATTTTAGAAATCTTATTTATGCTATACTTAGGCTTTATTGACTCATTTCATATCATGGTTCAAGAGTTTAAATAAAATGGTGGGTTTTCTTATTTTATTCCTTTTCGAAATCCGAAGAAATTTCTAGAGAACTTCTTGGATCATCTGTTAACTGCTCAATCAATTACTTCTTCGGAATGCTAAAAGAAAATTAATCGATTTTCCTTTTTTAATATACTATATTCCATACCCCCCGTCGCCCATGGATTTGATTCTTTCGATCGATACAGGGATTCGTATTGAAAATAATTCGAAATCTAGGAATTCGAAGCGTACTATTAAAATTGCCTTTCGATTGTTTTCGATTGATTGGAATCAAGACAAATTAAATAGAATTGGGATGCTATGTACATTACATATATCAATACATATATCAAAAAGATACATATTGTAGATTAATCTATATTAAGATTCTATTTTTTTATTTTATACAGTACAACTTGTTACATTCCAATAAATTACAATAAGAATAATAGCTCGTATGGTAGAAAGAAATACATGAATCTTTCTACCATACTATCGGATCTCATAGAATACTATACTGCTAATTCGAGTCCGCTCATTTCATTTAAGACGCGAGATGAAAATCCTTTTGATTTCTTCTATTTCTTCAATCATTGACTAAGAAAAGAAGTTAAGTTTGATTCAAATTAATCACTTTGACTGACTGTTTTTACGTATATTATAAGTAAAAAAGCAGTAGGAACTAGAATGAAGAGTGCAGTAGCAATAAATGCGAGAATATTTACTTCCATAATCTCATTTTTTTTATTTGGCAATAACTCGGGATTTAATCCCATAGAGATGATAAATTTTTCGCCTGTAAATTCAATGGGATGAATTACACCTTGATGATATTGAATCGGATCAATATCATGAATAACAATATCTGAGCTATCAAATCAACTCATCGTCGAGAATTGAATAGTATAACATAGGAAGATCTTTTATCCATACCGAATCCAAAATTGGATTCCTGATCCAACCCCTTTACTTTTCTTTTTTATTTGAATTTATCCTTCTTTTTCATTCTTCATTCTTTTTTTTCTATAAACTACCGCCTTCCTTCTACAATCATCTGATGACGTATCATTTGACCTCTCTTACGTTTCCATTGGTTACAAACCCAAACAAACAATAGAAGTCAAATAGAAAAGAAGGAGTTAAGTACTCTTTTTAATGATTTAATCTTTGTGGAAAACAAAAAAATAAGTATGATAAAAAGAAAGCGAGTCTTAAGGTATAAAAAAATCGAATATTACATCACACTATTTTCGAGTTTGTTCTTTTTTCGATAGTACCCTTAAATAAAAATAAAAAAAAAATTATTCATCCCCTCTCTCTAAGGAGAGGTTGGATCTTTCTTTGATCTTTATTAATATATATCCTCTTTCTTTGGATTAAAAACGAAACGGGACGCATATATGAAAATAAAAGTTCAAAGTATTCTATCAAAGCAATTATGTGAAATTCATTTTGTATCATACATCTATTTGTGCATGGGTTCCCGGTAAATATATAGTACTCTATTCTATTACACGGATCAGGAGCAATTGAAAAAGCCAGACCCAGTACGGTATCGATATCTCTTGGAATCCTAAACTAAATAGGATACTACCAATAATCGTAGCAATCCACATATGTTCCTATCCCATTAATCAATACTGATTGATGGAATGGAAATTCTTCTATTTCTTTGATGAGAAATGCGAAACGAAAAAAAAAAAAGAAAAATAAGAGAAATCCAATACCTGTTGGGAATGAAATTCGACTATTTTATTTGTATCTCTTTTCACATCCAAATGGAGAGATGAATTAATGTATTTTTTGTTGGATTTGATTCCGTCGGGACTGACGGGGCTCGAACCCGCAGCTTCCGCCTTGACAGGGCGGTGCTCTAACCAATTGAACTACAATCCCCAGGAAATAAAGTGTAAAGTGTAGAGTATACATACTCTTATGATTGCATTTAAACCATTTCTTTTTCGATTCGAATCGCCGTGGTGCAAGGGTAACAGAGGCTTGAGTGCTATATTGATATCTCCATGGATGGGCACTTTAGTGAGAGCGACACAGATTACTAGTAATCCTTTTACTATTAAATCGGGTAATAATCAATCTTTAAATGAAAAAAAGATTTCTTTTACTTACACTTTCGATTTAGACTTATATTATGAAATTCGATTTTTTAGCAAAAAATCAAATTTGTGCGAACAAATAAAATAAATAGAATTAGAGCAAATAAAGCGGTAGGGATATATCAGAAAATTGTACTTTCCTATTCTTCCGTTTCGTAACCGGAATTCTTTATGAAGAACAAATGGGCTATATCATTTCATGGTGGATCAGCGAATTCTTGGGCCGAGCTGGATTTGAACCAGCGTAGACATAATGCAAACAATTTACAGTCAATCCCCATACCGCTCAGTGCATCGACCCAGGAAAGATCAAATTCACAGCTTATTGATAATCCACGATCAACTTCCTTCGTAGTACCCTGCCCCAGGGAAGTCGATCCCCGCTGCCTGTAGAAGAGATGTCCTGAACCACTAGACGATGGGGGCATACTTGCCCGACCGCCATCCATACTATATTATGCTCATGGTATAGTATGAACAGTTTTAATGTCAATATAATGCGAATGGTCTGACTAGACCAAAATCTTTCTGTCTTTCAAAATTCCATAAGAATTAAAGTTAGTCATTTATATTCCTGAAATATTCATTCGAATCACCATTCTATAAATAAATCTCTCTCTGAATTCTTTAAAATAGAATGAATATCTTTTGGATTCCACTATTCCATTTAAATATTAATTAAACTTTAAATAAGAAAAATGAACAATTTTTGAATAAATGAAAATTTAGAAAACTAAAAAATAATTAAGTAATATAAGTAAGGTTCCTTTTTTTCGTTGGATCTAGCAAAACCACTGTTAAGCGGGCCAAAGACACCGATACGGTGGGATGTGAAGGTTACGCATGGGAACCTCAACTATGACAATCCAAGGTGATGCGTGGCTAAAATTCAGTTACAAACACTACCTCCCATTGCAACCTATCACTTGCACCAGGTTGAGAAGGCTCTAGGCTTGGTCGGGCTTTGACGAAGGTTGGCCGGCGACCGGTGGCACTCCAAGGGTCAAGGGGGATCGTTGGTGGCTAGGCTAGGCGAAGGAAGGTTTGGTATGTCAGGAAAATCGCACAATCGTGAAATAGTGCACAGGCATCTACTAGGCGGTTCGACGAGCACGGCTTTTGGGATTAGCGGGTCAATCGACGATACAAGCGCAAACGCTACTTCTTCTGCACGGACTGGATGTCTTGACATAGTGGGGGGGTGACACGGGAGATGATTCGCCTGGGAAGCCGCAATTAACTTAGCTTTTACAAGAAGACGCTGGAATAGAAACAAGAAGCAAATAAATAAGGGAGAAAGGTATAAACTTGCTACACTAAAGGAGGGAGATAGAGAGAGTGGAAGACTAAAGTTAAGGCCTCATCAAAACTTTAATGCATACTTCAAGTCCATGCAAGGACCTCATATTTCTCTTCATTTTCCCTTATTCAATGTTATAGCAAAATGGTCATTTCCACCTTTCACCATTTCCCAATCTGCCATTTTAAAATGAAGAGTGGGCCTAAGGTGGACAGAAATGATAGAATGATTTGAAATATTGGGCTGTTGTTTAAGGTTCGATAATGGGATTACAAGATAAAATGGTGGGTTGGGCCCAATACTCACTCTTGTTGCCTACCTTCTAATGCCACCTTGGGCCTACAGGCCCACACTAGCTTTGCTTGGAAATGTCCTGAGAGGCTAAGATTTTGGTTGTAAATCCCTTTTCCAAGTACTTGGCTTAACCGGCGTTGTCATTGACAATATTTCAACCAAAGTTATACCAAACGCTCCCGAACATTTAAGTTTAATCTTGTTTCATGCTTTTCAATTTTGTCCTAATCCATTTTACTATAATTCTAGATGACATTATTTGAGGTTTCACAAGTAATAGACTCGTGCAAAACCACGTTCAAGACATCTCGACACAGGACGTCATTAGACTACTGGAATTGCGGAGGATATTGATACTTATTTCAAAGTACAAACAGCGTAGGATCGACTAGGGTGTTTGTGAGTCGATAACGAAACGGAATCACCCGTCGTTCCATTAGTTGGTTAAGAATCAACTTCTAGTCGTCCTTGAAATTGGCCCTGCTTATTACGGGAGGTCCTCATGCAAGTTCACGGTCAAGGCTTTTCCTGTCAAGTTCTTTATCACATTTTTTGGCCTCATGAGCCTTTGGTCTCAAGGTCAAGATCTCACGAGTGATCAATTCCTTTGAGATCAACCAGTAAGGTTGATGAAATTCACTTCATTCATCCCTTAAGGGCTCAAATTTCAGGATGTCACATGTTATAACTTTAGCCGGATTCTATTGATCATTTAAGTTTGGATGTTGCACTAGTGTTTCCTTGCGTAATTTTGGGCTGCTAAACCAAATTCCTTGGAAACAATACTTGGCAAGACCATCTTAAGTGACAACTTAAAGTTTCTATCTGAGCAATGACTTCTATTGTTGCATTGCTTGCACTTTTGGAGCCCTTTGCTATGTGATCTAGAAAACGCGGAACATCCTTTTTCGGGAAAAAGTTTGTATATTCTAGCCTTGAAGAATTTCACCTTATCAAAGATGTCAAGGATAGCCTTGACTTTCACTAATGTTGCAAACACTTTAGAAAAAGAGGATTCGACGCAGCGGGGGAATTGACTCATATTTTATATCCTATGTTATCCGATATTGCCCTATAATCGGGTAAGTGTTGCTGAGGCCAAGACTGTGTATAGCAAAATTGGCTGAAGTTTGGCTGTATGGATGCTTGTTTTGCTGCTCCGTATTTGGTTTCTTGAAGCCAGGGGCTGCAAGTTTCTTTGCGGTTGGTTGTCGATTGGCGTGAGGGTCACCTTTATCCGCCATCTTTTCCTCTTTTGTTGTTCTAAATGCGACCGAAATATCCCACAAGTTCATGTTCGCATTTAAAATCACCCATATTTCAAGTAATTTTAGGAATCACTCAGCCTCGATTCTCATCAATCCGCAATTTTAGTGACTAACACTAGATCACTTATCCATTAACAGTGCCAAACACAATCATAGACACCAAATCTAGTTTTTTTTTTTTTGGTCATAACCTAAGGCTAGTTTGCTTTGCACAATCTACCGAAAATGTTAAATAGGATGTGCAATTCACTTCACGATGCAACAAATGAACACCTTTGCACACACAATTAACTCATAATCCATGATCATTTGATGCAACTTATACCTAGTTAGAAAGCTTGTGATTATACTACAACTTCTGTGAGGGAAGAAAATCCAATTGAACACATTTAAGTCCCACTTCAAAGCAAACATGGTTAGACTCAAACGAGGTAGACTAGTCTATGGACGATTTTTCAAGGTTTTGACTAACCAAATTACTTTAAAAATTCTAAAAAAAAGTTATGCTATGACCAATACATTTTCGCACAATTTCTTTGAAGAAACCATATCCAAAATCCAACAACAAAGCTCCGCCAACTCAAAAAGTATATTCCACCATATCCATTAAATTCCAAAGCTCCACAACTCAAAAATCAATTTAGGACTAAATTTTACAAAACTCCAAATTTAGGTCCTTACCCCAGAAATTACTCCAATTAGACACACATGGGTGCAGTACTTCATGACAATGTGATCAAGAAAATCCAAATTGGTTTGGCGTTCTTAGCATTATATTCAAAATCCCTCTTCTTTCTTCCTCCTTTTTCTTTCTTTCTTACCAACTTTCTCTCCCTTTTTCCTCTTTCAACATGGCTCGTTGATGGTGAAATTTATCTTTTTCTTTTTCTTTTTTTTGGTAAAGGTAAGAGATAGATTGATTTTTAACCAAAAGGTATACAACAAAGAAACCACAAGGACTTACACTCATGATGACAAAACAAGTCAAAACAAGTGGAAGGGTGCCTTATTTTTGGGGTTTTTAGCTTTGGTTATTGTTTGAGAATACAAATGGTGAGCAATAGCATAAGCCACAAAAATGAATTGTCGGTGGTTCCTAAAGGATTGTCACATGAATCCAAATGCTGATCTTGAGGCCGAACTTTCAATTTGCATGCTATCCTGATTTCCTGACAGTTGTTTGTATTGTGATTATGATATTTTTTTTTGGTAACTAATTCTTTAGCATTAAATTTACCCACGTCATTTGTCAATCCATTGCACTACTCTCCTCTCAGCTCTACTATAGATCGCAACCTCCCGACCTCCAAGTTCATTGGAAGCAGCTGATCTACCGATTTCCCTTTGCGTCATAGTCCGATGCCACGAAGAAGTGAGTTAATTCGTCAGCCCATCCCGTGACTTGAAGGCCTCTGATAGGCTCTAACTGGTTCACGACCCTTGATCCTTTGATTGTTGATCGGAGGTTCAACCACCTTCGTAGACTGTCGCATCCTCCTGTCGGCCTATTTCCTGTTGACCTCTTCCACTTGCCTGATCCATCACAGGCGGCCATCCGATTTTAGTCCGGCACCATCCCGAACTCCTCGAGCCTCCCTTCCCTTCTCTGAACTTGTTGAGGTCTACTGCTCCTAGGTTGAAGCTCAATTTGTTTCATTTACAAAAACCCCAAAATGGAGTATCTTCTATCTTGAGATTAATTAATACGAGGTTGCTTCAGGTGACCGGGGTTAGAGCTCAAACTTATAGTAATTTATGTCGTTTATAGATAAATATGGATGCCTATGAATTTAAAATTGATAGGTGATAGGTTAGGATGGCAGCGGATGATCTTATTTATTGAATATGCAATTCGGAAGGTTGGAGACTGATGTTTTTTTGCAGGAATGAGTTGCTAAACGTCTTTTTTGGCCATGTAACTTCATCAAATCATAGCATCCCATAGTCTTTAAAGCATATAACAATTTACCGATATCCTCCGTTTGTCTAATCAATTGCTTGCTCGAAATATGATTTCATTTTGTGATGTTATGCAACTTTGTATGATTGGACGACCGATTTACTTGGGGACATACATGTGATTTTTTATGGTTTGAATGGACCTGAAGGTTCCATGATTCGAACCATCATGTTTAATTAATCACATATAAAATTGTCATTTGCCATGCATATAGATGGCAAAAGATCACTTCAAGTACCAAAAGTTCCATAAAACATTTAAATGCCAAAATTACAATTGCACTTAAGTCCAATTTAAAGAGAAATTGATCACTTAAGTGTGAGTCAACCATAATTTTTGCGTGCACAATTTCGGCAAAATATAATGTGCGAAACTCGGCAAGTGCAAAATGACGCCGTTTTGCATAAATGTTCTCAAATAATGAAATGATGTCGTTTTGATGCTGACGTCATAAAAAATAATACAAAAATTATTAAATTAAATTTATATAAAATAATTAAAAATAAAATTGACAAAATTATTTTTTTAAAATTAGGAAAAGGGGACAGGCCTCCTTAGCCGCCGTATACCGGGAAGTCCGGAACTCGGGGGAAGGGCGATGAGGTCGCCTGCCCTAGCTAAGGGCCGGCGACCCAAGCCAGGACCGTAGAAAGGGCCACAAGCCCTGCCTAGATCAATGAGGGTCGTGGGCCTCGCCCGTTGGGCCAAGGGCCACCATCATGCCTATATTTGGCAAGGGCTCGCATGCCCTCGCCATCGCAAATTGGGATTGTTGGGCCTTGGATAACCCTTGCCCTCCGTCATCATCATTCTCAGCAAGGTGAGATGCGGCGGTACCCCTACCGCCTCCAATTTTTCCTTTTTTTTTTGAATACTAAATTTTTTTATTTTTAAACATTTTAAATTAAATTAAATTAAATTAATTTTTATATTATTTTTTTACCACGTCAGCACCAAGACGATATTGTTTTACACTTATATCACCGGAAAATCACCACGTTAGCATTTTCCGGATTGACAGTGTTACTTTTAATTTTGGCACTAAAGTATATTTGTGCTAAAATTATCAAATTTCTCGATGTCATATAGAATGACCAAGTATATTTTCTTGCCTGAGAATTTCTGCTGTTATTCGTTCTAGAGAATGTCCTTGATTGAACTTCCGAATGACCAATTTAGCAAAAATCCTTATAGACAATTGTAAAAGTCATTTTAAGCTTTAAAACTCATTCATTTGCTTGAATCGGATATTTTGCTGCAATTTGGTTTATTTTGAAATGGACCTTAAGGAAATACAAGATCTTTAGCCTAAAGAGCTTGGGTGTGCAAATTGTGTTTGGAAAATTACTTTAATGTTGGAGTATTTGTCAAATTATATATTATAATTTATATTATTATATATATTTATAAAGGGCTTGAAGATTTCATTTTTCTTTTTTATAAAAAAATATTAAACTTCGCTAACTCTAGTAAAGTAAGGATAGTTTTGGAAGAAGGTGAGGAAAATCGAAAAACTAAAAAAATTATGATGGTAGTTTAAAAAAAAGAAAAAATAGGGTTAGCATTTAGCCGAATGTTGAAAGCCTAAATTTGGTGCCATTAGATTGGGCTAGTATTTGAACTAAAAGCCCTTGGATTCCTTGCCAAACGTCCTAGCAATCTCTAAGCTCTTTGGAGGCTGAAAACTCATTGGGAAATCTGAACCAAACACACTCTTACAGCGTTTAATAATTTTGCTAAGCTGACCCTCAAATTGGAAATTATGTTGAACTAGGTTGCTTGGCAAAACCAGCCTTAGTCTGACTCTTTTCCATTTTTGTATAATTTTTGACATGCTGATTTTGGCATGGAGTCCTTGATGAAAGTTGTCAACATCTGTTTACAACACATTTGAATTTGAAATTGTTTGAACATCCATGATAGGGTTGGTTGGGCTATAGAACGCTTGCCACTCCTGGTAAATTCTGACTTGAATGGCCTGTTCATCTAGGATTTTTAGAAATTCATAAATTAGGATCTAAGATATTCCTCATGAAAGTTGTTCTTCATATGTGATTTATTTGCAGAACAACCAGTATGAAATGAAATCATTTATGCTTTTATTAGGACTAAATTTAATGCCCTGTCTCCTGTCCTTGATGAATTGGTTGATGGCATCCATGCGTTTTTAAATTTTAGAAAATTATTCATGCTGAATCAGCCCATGTTATCTTCTTGAGAATTGACTGCTGACATGCTGAACTTTGTGGTTGCAAATTTTCAAAAATAAAAGCTGAGTTGATATTTTTACCAACCAACCCAAAGTCATCGGTATTTTGAATTTTGATTTCCTGGCATGATTTTGACTTATTCAATGTTTTGGTAGTTTTGAAATTCCCAAAAATTATGATTTTGATTTTTACTTCGTCAAGTTGTCTTACATTTTTTAAATTATGATTTGAGATCAATTTCATCAAAGTATTAGTGCGTATTTAGGATATCTGTGATGCTTATCTAGCTGTGCATAAGAAGCGCCCGGGCTCCATTCATGGTTAAATACGTTCCATGACTCAAAGAAGTTGGTCCCCTTTTCGACAAATCTTTTAAAAAAACATTTCAGGTCTGCAAAATGTTTTGGGAGTTGTATGAATTGCATCTGCTGCCTAGGTTGTTTGAATATATGTATCGCATGCCCAAATTCAGTACACATTTTGAATAAGTGATCCTTCATCGACTTGCTCATTTGAAATTGATTGAGAACCGAAGTCACCCCGCCAGCCCGCCTTCACTTGTTGTTTTGCTGTGCCTGTCCAGATGCGTGCTTGTGCCTGCATCAACAACCGGGTTCCTTAAGATATCCCACCCGAATGATTTAGGCTCGCCAGACTTTCGCCACCATTTGCGGACACAAATTATGTCTAATAGTCAAAGTTATCAAAAATGCCTTGGGGTATGCATTCTTAGAAGGGTTGATGAACTCCAAAAGTCGACCCCGCAGCCGATTTGTGAAGATTGATTGCTTCTTGATGTTTCGATGTGAAATTGATGATTGTTTAATTGCTATGAATTGACCCGGACCTTTTTTCCACCAGCTAGCATTCGCATAGGGCCAAAGCCAATCTTGGAATTGGTAATCCCAAAGCGTGAAGATGGCGAATGGTCGATATCCGATGCGACCTTTTCCATGATGTAAATTTTTACCTAACAAGTCTTGGGTTTCTTTTGTGTTGTATTTATTTTTATGAGTTTAGGTTTTTCATCTTGCCTTTTAGTTGTTTAGACTTTATTTGTTTTCCTTAAATGTTTTGAGTGTTTATGTCCTGCATCATCATTTCTTAAAAATGTTCAAATGAACCATCCACGCGCGTGTACCTTTTTGCATAGAAATGCACAAAAATGTAAAAATTGATTATGGACACATTAGGTAATACATTAACTATTAGTGACCAAAGGCCTTAATAAATAATTAGTGTAACCTAAATCCCCATATCTCATTGTGTAGAAATTGAAGGATCACTCCGATTTGATTGGGCATTCGCTGGTCGCAAAAAAAAAAAAAAAAGAGGCTAGTGGCGACTTTTAAGTACTATTTAGGTTGTCTAAAACAACTTAAAAGAAAAATGCATAATGTTGGGGTATAGTTTTGGAAAAGTTGCGATTATTATTTACATACTCAAAAAGTTGAAGGAAAAGAAAAATAAAAACGTCTTGGTTGATTTATTTTGAGAATGGCTATTATGGTTGTGATATCCTTAAATTAGATTTAATCCGGTTTTCTTTTTGATCTTCAAATATCGATTAAGATGTGTGGTGGCGTCAAGTTGGGTCATGAAATTTCACTTTACGCAAGATGTCAATTGGGTAAAGCTCACAACCATATTGAACAAACTTATGTGGTGGATTTCAAAGATGAGGTGATCACATCCCATGGAGTAATGTACTGTGAGGGAGCTTACATAATTGAGTACCTTTAAACCCCAATTTACGTTGTCCCCGAGGATCTGTGGGCTCTAAAGTTGGGTGCGATTGCACTCTGATGACTTGAGAGTTTGTAACCAATAACCTTGCGGTAAGATTTGTAATCTTTTATGAGGCTAAAATATTTTTTTAAAAGAAACTGCGATGGTTAAACACATGTGAATTAATATGCAACTCCCCATGTGAGTATATAGTTGTGGTTGTTAATTTATATGGAATCTTATGTTACTTTTCTCGTAAACATGATTAGTGGCTGAATCATAAAATAAATCAATTTATTTTATGATTCTCTTTAAGTCGTTGTTGGATGGGCTTGTGACCAAGGAAAGCTTGACGAAATGCAACTCAGTGTTCTGCGGTGAATCCGGGAAAATGTACTTGAGCACAGGCAAGTAATCTGAGGGTTTAATTTCTAACATCCGCATGATTTACCACATCAAGTGCTCAACTCCTCTAGCAAAAATTGAAGAGTCCATCGTTGTCCAAAGAGAAAACCTTGTTAGACAGAGAATTAAGGGTAGTCCTAAAAGCCGCCTCGCCTATATCAACAGCGTCACGATTGTGTCCACATTTCTTTGACATAAGCGACATGCTTTTGCACTTTCTTGTCGTCGAGGTTCTGGTTAGAGTCGAGTTTCTTGTAGAATGAAATGTGTGAGTTGTATATTTTCCAAAGGTCTTGAAAGAGAGGCAAAATGGGATAATACTTGAATCGAATCACGTAAATCTGTCTTTATTGGTCCTTATTGATTTCACTAGATTAACTTCTGCAATATTTAGCATCATGAGTTTGGAGGATTTCTTTGGCGAGTGTTAGAGGAGATCACAACTGTGGTTACAAAGCCAAGATGAAGTTCATCTATGGGGCCATAAGTACAAGTGAGTTTGGCAAGAGAATTGTGGGGAAGGTTTCCGGGCTCGAAGAGGCTGCCAATGATAGGACGAGGGGTGTGGACTGGACGGGAGGTTGGAGAGAGACGTTTTGCATCTCTCTGCGATGAAAGAGAAAGCTTGAACAAGCCCTAGAAGAAGGTCAAGGCAAAGATCATGGCTAAGAAATCCATATCTCCTTGCTTATGACTTGTGAGGCTCGCCTCTTTCTGAAATCTACAGAGGTGCATGTTCCTCTGTTTCTTCCATCATATGGAGGGCATTCTGGTGGGCCTCTCACATTTCTTTCTTCTTTCTAGAGCAATGTTATCTTTCCCCTCTAGCCCTCACATTTTTTATTTTTTTAAATTATGTCACCATTGGGTCTATTTACGTAGTCTAAGTGAAACTATTTTAGGATTACCCTAGACATTAGCCGTTTTCTATGTGGTCATTCGTCCATTAAGTATGTATGGGCTTTGTCAAAGGATAAATTATGGCGAAGTTGTTACATCTTTATTGATGATAAAACTCTTTATGGTTCATAGGATTAGTTTCCCTGCTCCATCAGTAACAAAGAAGGACCGATGCAAGTTTCATCTTCTCTTCCACAAGAAATTGACTGGTTGCTATGAACCTGCATTATTGAAGCCAAGGACCGCAGACAAAATTCAATAATGTAGACCCTTCTCTTATGTCTTTTTCCGGGCAAGTAGGGACTGAATTGTTTTATTTGTCAGCTGCCATTGTCGCCACCACCTACAATGATTCATTCATTGCAATGGCCTGCAAGATCGTCGACATATCAACTGCATAACAGATAACTAGCTAATTGGATCACAGAAAATAGGGGTCTCATATTCTCCTCTAGCAACATTTTCTATTTGCGGAACATCTGGAGAGCCTAATCAAAGAGATATCTTGCCGTTGTACCAAGATAAAATAGTATCAGTACCTCACAATCCAGTCGCTATCCACCAATGTTCAACTACCAGAAGGATTTACATGCTTTCTTCTGTCGACTCAAATCAATCCTCTGTATTATCTAAATGCACCATTATCCAAGGGACAATCATATGCGAAAATCAAATGTAACTAAGCTATCAGGAAATAAGCTGGCTACATACATTTAACATTTTATTTTCAATTACGGTCTAATTTACAGGCCAATAGGACACAAAAGGCAAAGTAGATTTTCATCATTTCATATCCATAAACTCATACCTTTCAGTTACTCTTCGATTATGAACAAAAGCTTCCTCAACGTCATGCGTGCCACTACAAGCACCTAAAAATATAATAAAATATAATAATACGCAGAAATAATAGAATTTTACAATTTACGCCAACGCGAAATTACTAAAGAAATGAATAATAAATAATAAAGACATAAAAGATTTACATGATTTAGTCTAAGTACCGGTATCTACATCCATGTGGAGAGCTAACAGTAAATAATCCATTATAATAGAAGAATCAGAATTTATAATCGCTCAAGTGTTTTTCACACCTAAATTTAACCTAAAGTTTAAAATGTTTACAAATAAATAGTGTAAACTCACAGCACAAAACATTTCAAATACTTAAGCCCTCCACGTATGCCCACAGCTAGAGCTTAGCGTGTTTGTCATCTTTTTCTGCCTTCCTGTGTACGGAGGCTTCTTGAGAGTGTTCGCATCTTGTGCTTTTATATTGTGCCCAGGAGTCAATAATTTGACTCTAGGCCCCACCACCTCCGAAGGTGAGTCGTCTTCTACAAGTAAAAGAAGAAACCCTTTTTTTCTTTATTTTTAGAAACTCCTTCGTATGATTTGCTTAACGAATTTAGTTTAACAAATCGTTATCCAAATTCAACTTATTACATAAATTTAACACGCTAAATGCACCATTTCCGTAAGAAATACTGCATCAATGCCAATGATCTCAAGTAACTTGTTCTATCAAACAACTAGAATCTACAAAGCCGCATAAGCACTTGCCCATTCATGAGGCTACTTAACATTAAGAAATTGAATCGAGACCGTATCTGTACATCAAGGGTTGGGTCCCAATCATTATCATCCCAATTCATGAGGCTACCTAACATTTTCCGTTGATGTGGTCTATATGCAGAAATGGAGTAGGATAGATTATAATCTCTATGTAGTTCATTGTTTTCTGGAGGCAGCTCACTTTGTAAATGAACCGTCATCTGGCATGCGCTAGTAAATCGCCAAAATAAAGTTTGTCACTTGAAAACGTAAGGAAAAAGTATGCTGGTAAGGCCACGACTTTATTAGTACACGTTTTATGACATAAATCTTTCCCCGATTTACGCTGGTAAGGCCACGACTTTTAGAGGCTGAGCTCTCTGCATGCTGATCCCGAACTTGTCTTCCATGTTCATATTTTCTGGTGTGACACCATCTTCGAACCTCCAATTAAATGAGTTAATTAGCGAACCCAGCATCAGATGTAACATTCTCGTGGCCAAAGGCAATCCTGGACAAATTCGCCTGCCACCACCAAATGGAACAAGCTCGAAATTTTTTCCCCGGAGATCGATATCAGATCCTAGAAATCTCTCCGGTACGAACTCATTTGGATTGACCCAAATGCTAGGATCTCTTCCTATAGCCCATGCATTGATAAGAACTTGTGCACCCTTTGGAATGGTGAAACCGCCTATTTGTGTGTCGGCTTCAGGTTTGCGTGGGAGAAGAAGTGGAAAAGGTGGGTGAAGTCGGAAAGTTTCTTTCACGATAGCTTGTAAATACGGTAAGCGAGGTACATCGACTTCCTCCATCTGGTTGCCTTCGCCAATGACTTCGTGGAGCTCGGTTTGGGCTTTTGATAGCTTCTCTGAGTTGCAAAGCAGCTCAGCCATTGCCCACTCTAGAGTACTTGAAGTGGTTTCGGTACCGGCAACAAAAAATCCTGTGGTGATCATTGCAACAGACGGAAAGATTTAGATTCATTTTTTGCATCAAAAGAATTGAAACCAAGTACAACCAGGTCGAAATAGAGCAATGCTTTTGATTCCATGTGGTTGCTCTATTTATGCTAAGTGCTAACTAATCACACGACAAATTACACGAAAAACTATAAAAACAAGATCATCATGCGTGGCAACGGCGTTTTCCCCAAGTTAGACAATTACGACATGGGAAGATATATTGTTCTACAAATCAGATGGTAACAAAGAGAAGCTTGAATACCAGAAACAGATGCTTGACTAGAGAGATGTCCATGTCCTCACTCTTCTCTTCCATTACATCAAGAAGAGCATCCAAGACATCGTTGCTAGCAACTGAACCAGATTGCATCCTCTGTTGCCACCTTTTCTTGATGAGAACATCAAAGACATCAAACATTTTGCCAAAATACAATTCCATCCGCTGCTTCAAACCCTGTGGATCAATCTTCTTTAGCACGGGAAAGTAATCTGCAAGGTTTGGCTTCCCAGCCTCAGCCATGATTTGCCCCACCACCTCCTTCAACTCTTTAGCTGAATTTGAAGGGTACGTCATGTCCAATGAAAAAACCGTGTTTGACAGAGAGTTAAGGCTAGTCGTAAAAGCTGCCTCGCCAATGTCTATAACATCACCATTCTGCGCACATTTCTGAACGTGACAAACAAGCTCTTCCACTTTCTTCTTGCGAAGGTGCTGGTTGGAATCAAGTTTCTTATTCAACAATAGATGTGAGTTGTACATTTTTCTAAGGTTTCGAAAGAGAGGCGAAATGGGTATCCAAGGCAAGCCGAATTTATCATGATTGTGGGCCGTGATGGTATCAGGAATGGTTCGATTCAAGAAAAGAGCGTTGTGGGTTTGGAGGATTTCTTTGGCGAGTTTTGGAGAAGAAATGACAACCGTGGTTACAAAGCCGAGCTGAAGTTTCATTATGGGGCCATAAGTGCGAGCTAGCCTAGCAAGAGACCGATGGGGAAGCTTTCCGAGTTCGAGAAGGTTACCGATGAGTGGAAGAGGCCGCAGACCGGGGGGAGGTTGGAGGGAGCCTTTTTGATTCTCACTGCAACGAAAGAGAGAACTTGGATCAAACCCCACAGTAAGTGAAGGCACAAAATCAAGACCAAGTAATCCATGGCAGGCTTATGAGGCTTGCCTCTGTGGCTCTCTAAAGGTGTATGTTCTTCTGTTTCTTCTGTTATATAATGGCCATTGTAGAGTTCCTATTGCATTTCTTTCTGCTTTCTCTAGAGCGCTACCATCGCTTTCACCCAAGCCTATCTTTTTTGTCATGATTAGCCCTTAAAATTCTGCTATTTTTACCTCAAAAAAAGATAATGCTGCTCTTAGTTCTATAAGACAGGTTGATTTAAATCGGGTCATTCGTGCCTTTGTTACGGGTGACAGAGATTCAAAGCTTCGAAAACCAAGATTTCCGATTAAAAGGACAGTTGTTAAAATCTGAGATTTATAAATTTTGCATTTTTTTTAATATAACTGGACTAAAAGCAAAGAGGTCATTTAATGCTAGAATTCTCGTTTTTAGTAGCAACCACCTTTGAATCGATCCTTTTTTTTTTTTGGGGGTAAGAATAAGAAGTATACTGGGGAAAGACCAACTTTACACAAGATCAAGGCACTGAAAACTCATCTATTAAAGTCATGGACCGCAAACAAATAAAAGATGTGTTACTGATGGATCCAAAGCAAGCAGGGACCAGTTCCTCTTACTCATGAGCCTTTGTTAAAAATTTTGGATGTGTGTGCGGAAGCATGATTTTGGTATTGATTATAGTTTTTGATTAGTAATGTGTGCAAGTGTATGGTATAGTTTGTAGATAGGAAAGACAAGGGACAAGATATGATAATTAAATTATATAGGACATGAGATATGGGGAAATAGTTTCATTAGTTGGACAAAATAATTTGAAGGAGGTGTTTATACTTACTTTCCATATGGTCATGGTGGAGGTTTAAGACCTCTCACAGTGGAGGGTTCACCTCACACACACTAAATAAATAAACTACAAGCCTATTTATAGGCAATTACAACCGACTTTAAGCATGACATTTTTTACTATTTCACTGTCATAGTACAGCTGCAAGACAACTCATTTTCTTCTTCTCCAAGTACTATTGCTGTCCATGTACTAGTTTCTTCTTCAACCACTATTATTGACTTTCATTCAAGTTTCTCTCCTTTACCGCCTCAGCCTCTCTTGTACTTCTTTTCATCTTCTTCAATAAGTTCTTGATAGTTGGAGTTTGATGAAGAAACTTTGCTTCATGCTTTCCACTGCTTGCTAATGAAGAAAACGTGTTTCCCACGCACATAGACTTCTCTAGCCCATTCTAGGATTTCTTCTTCAACTTGACTTCTACTTGCTTGCATTTCCACGTGAATTTTCTAGGTTCGGCTAGCAACCACCATTTTCAACAATTCTAGACAATCTTCAACATGGATGCTGCTGCCAACATTCTTGCCTTCATGATTAAGTTAATAGTTTCTAGAAAGTTATAGAGAATTGGATCATAATTTCCAACACACCCCCTTGATCCATTTTCGGGATACTCCGGACTTGTATTATAAAGTCTCGGACATATCTTGAAATTTCTCTTGTAGTTTGTCACATGTCTTTATTCCGTCTTTGTTCGATGATCCCTTGCATTCTATGATCCCTTGCATTCTTTTGTTGGAACACTTGCACTCACCTCGAATGTGCATGTCTTTTATTTAACGATGTCCCATATGTCTTGGGCCATCAAAATCTTCTTAGTTGTAGTTGTTAGCTTGAGCTCTAGCTCTGTCTCTCATAGGCTCTAGCTTTCGCTCCGGCTTTGATTTTGGCTTTGGCTCGCTCCGCTCTCTTGGCTCTCACTTGGGCTCTAGCCTTTTAGTTGAGGGTGGTGAGGACAAATGCCCATAACCATCCGAATATTCCTAGCTCTGGCTTCACGGTCCCTTACACCTGGTTCAATTACGAACCTGGACGCATCTAGCTCTGGTACCATGTTAAAAATTTTGGATGTGTGGGTGCGGAAGCATAGTTTTGGTATTTATTATAGTTTTTTTATTAGTGATGTGTGCAAGTATATGGTATAGTTTGTAGATAGGAAAGACAAGGGACACGCTAGGATAATTGAAGGATATAGGACATGAGATATGGGGGAAAATAATTTCATTAGTTGGACAAAATAATTTGATGGAGGTGTTGATAGTCACTCTTCATATGGTCATGATGGAGGTCTAAGATCTCTCACAGGGAGGGTTCACCCACACAAGGTGGAGGGTTCACCTCACACACACCAAATGAATGAACTACAAGCCTATTTATAGGCAATTACAACCGACTTCAAACATTACATTCTTGACTTTTTCACTGCCATAGTACATCTGCAAGACAACTTATTTTCTTCTTATCCAAGTACTCTTGCTATCCATGTACTAGTTTCTTTTTCAACCACTATTGTTAACTTTCATTCAAGTTTCCTTTTACCGCCTCAGCCTCTCTTGGACTTCTTTTTATCTTCTTCAATAAGTTCTTGACAGTTGGAGTTTGATGAAGAAACTTTGCTTCATGCTTTCCACTACTTGCTAATGAAGAAAACGTGTTTCCCACACACATAGACTCTAGCCTATTCTAGGATTTCTTCTTCAATTTGACTTCTACTTGCTTGCATTCCCACGTGAATCTTCTAGGTTCAGCTAACAACCACCATTCTCAACAATTCTAGACAATCTTCAACATGGATGCTGCTACCAACGTTCTCACCTTCATGATTAAGTTAATAGTTTCTAGACAGTTTTAGAGAAAATGGATCATGATTTCCAACACTCTCCCTTGATCCATTTTTGGGATACTTTGGACTTGTATTATAAAGTCTCTGGCATATCTTAAAATTTCTCTTGTAGTTTGTTGCATGTCTTTTTTTCCATTTTCATTCCATGATCCCTTGCATTCTTTTGTTGGAACACTTGCACTCACCTCGAATGTGCATGTCTTTTATTCAATGATGTCTCATTTGTCTCGGGCCATCAAAATCTTCTTAGTTGTAGTTGTTAGCTTGAGCTCTAGCTCGCTCTCATAGTCTTTGGCTTTAGCTCCAGCTTTGATTTTGGCTCTGGCTCTATTGGCTCTCACTCGGGCTTTAACCTTTTTAGTTAAGGATGGTGAGGACAAATGCCTATAACCATCCAAATATGCATAGCTCTGGCTTCATGGTCCTTTACACCTGGTTCAGTTACGAACCTAGGTGCATCTAGCTCTGATACCATGTTAAAATTTTTGGATGTATATTTGCAAAAGCATGGTTTTGGTATTGATCATGGTTTAGTTACGAACCTTGGCGCATCTAGCTCGATACCATGTTAAAATTTTTGGATGTGTGTGTGCAGCAATGTTTTGGTATTAATCATAGTTCTAAGACCTCTCATGGTGGAGGGTTCACTCCCACCCAAGGTGGAGGGTTCATCTCACACACACTAAATGAATGAACTACAAGCCTATTTATAGGCAATTACAACCAGCTTCAAGCATGACATTTTTGACTTTTTCACCATCATAGTATAGCTGTCTTGCAGCTCATTTTCTTCTTCTCCAAGTATTCTTGCTATCCATGTACTAGTTTCTTCTTCAGCCACTATTGTTAACTTTCATTCAAGTTTCTCTCTTTCACCGCCTCAGCCTCTCTTGCACTTCTTTTTATCTTCTTCAATTAGTTCTTGATAGCTGGAGTTTGATGAAGACACTTTGCTTCATGCTTTCCACTACTTGCTAATGAAGAAAATGTGTTTCCCATGCCCGTAAACTCTAGCCCTGTTCTAGGATTTCTTCTTCAACTTGACTTCTACTTGCTTGCATTCCCATGTGAATTTTCTAGGTTCAACTAGCAACCACCATTCTCAACAATTCTAGACAATCTTCAACATGGATGCTGCCAACGTTCTCGCCATCATGATTAAGTTAATAGTTTTTAGACAGTTTTAGAGAAAATGGATCATAATTTCCAACAACCTCACTATTTGCGGCTTGCCTACAAAGATTCATTGTAGTGGTGGTGCTAGAATATATGTCTCAAATTTGAATCCATGCACAAGACCCAATCCGCATTGAAGGATATAGACTGATCCGAATGATTTCAGAATTTGTAACGAGGCATCAAAGTTGATCAGAATATCTTCACCAACTATGTGCGGGAAAGAAATCCCAAAATGTCTCTCCTTGTGGTTCCTTTTGGTGTTTTAGGATTTGGCCACACATTGCAGCTCTCATTTGGCCACGCATTGGAGCTCCCTTTCAACCGAAATGGGAGTTGGTCGAGAAGATGAGGAAAAAGCATTTGGGTGGTTTTCATTCGACTCATTCTCGTTAACTACACAATGATGGCCCCACGTCACAAGTCGCTCTCTAGCTACAAGGAGAGCTCCGTTTCCATAAATGCAACAAGAGAGGAGCTCGTATAAGAAAGTACAAAAGCGAAAGAGTAGCTCGGGTTCTTAGCCGCGACAAGAGCTCTCGTGACACGGTGATTTTTTAATGGAGAATCCTACATCCAACAGGGGCATTTTTCGTGAGGCTAAACAATGTGGGTTGAGTGTAACATAGGACTGCAAAACATTTAAGTGTGTAAGCCACTACAACCTTGTAACTCTCCTATTAATTAGTGACTTATTCATGGCTTGCTCTCCTTGTGGAGTAGGTTTCAGTACTAAAATCGAACCACATAAATCTCTCATGTTTTGTATTATTTCGTGTCAATTTGTCTTGTAATTTCGTTCACTTGCGTTTGACTTAAATCATAAAACCATTAGCTTCCGCATTTTTCTCAGCAAGCAGCTTTTGGGTAAACTAAAAGCCGGCGAACTATGAAATAAGTAAATGATGTAGAATTTCTAGTCGATTCATGAGATCTTTTTCCTTGGGCTGTAAAACAAGGTGACAAAAATCAGCCGACATGTATGGTTTATTGGTGGGGTTACTATTCCTAGTCCGGTTAATCTAAAGAGAAGAATCTATCCCATTTTTAGCCACTTAGCTCATGTTGTGGTTCGACATGCCCTCATTCAAAGGCCACGATGGCCGACGGCCTCAATCGCTGAAAAAAAGAAAAAGAAATAAAATCAATCATATTTGTTTTAAGGGAATTGTCCACTTCAAGCGTTTTTAGCTGAATTGGTTGAAATGACTAAATTGACAAATTATTAAAAGGCTTAGGATTAAATTAGCATAATTGAAAGGTTTAAGTTTGAATTAGCCACTATACAATAAATTGGCATAATTCAAAGTTTAACCCAATATTTCTTTTTCTTTTCTGTTTAAAACCTTCTTTCAAATATGTAGGGATTGTGTATTTCAACAGTTTTAAAGTAACTATTTTGTAATGTCTTTAATGGAAAGTATGACTGCAATCGATTTGTAATGACTTTGTAACATTTGATTTCATTTATATCTTTAATAACCCTTTCCTGTATTTGTGAGAATCTACAAATCATAATAAAAATTTACCAAAAATAAGAAATTCTCTTTTTTCTTTCCACCTATTACTGGTTTTTACGTATAATGTTGTTGTTCTTGTTTCCTCTATTTGGAGTATAGAGGAAAATCTATTGTATTTTGAGAAGATGCCACTAGAGTCTTACGCACTGAGTTTGTACTTTAAAAGACAAAATTATTTTTAAGAACAATGCTTGCACGCCTCAAATATTTGTTATTGTATTTCATATTCTCCAATACTTTTCTACAACATTTCACACACAATAGGAATACTCATAATTATGATTGCTTCATTCCTTTTACTTGCGAAAATAATATACACGTTGTTGTCATCATGTTGAGATTATTACATTATTACTTGAGGTGGTTTCTTCACTTGCAATTTATTTCTCCTTTTTAGCTTATTTTGTTTATTAAGGAAAATTATCCAAAAAGTCCTAAACCTATTTTATCTTTGCCAATTAAGTCATAAACATTTTAATTTTGTCAATCAAGTCCTAGACTTTTTGACAATCCGTTCGACTAATTTTGAGAAGTTATTGATGTTTACTTCAACCATTCTATGTGGTATGGCTAGCATTGATTCATATAGTTTTTAATAATACTATAATTTTTTTTAAATTTTTTTAATTTTTTCTTTTCTTTTCTTTCATTTTTTTTACTTTTTGTTTTTGTTTTTTGGATTGAGGGTCAACGACCTCGCTTAGTGCTGGAGAGGGTTGTTGGCCCTTACCTATGGCCGTGAGGTTCTCGGCAACTCTTGCTAGCCATAGTCAAGGTGGCCAACTAACCCTCCGCCTCCGCCTAAAAATACCAAAAAAAAAAAAAAAAAAAAGAGATAGAAGGAAAGGAAAGAAAGTTAAAAAGCCAAAACAAAAATACTGTTAAAAATATTTACGTTAGCTACGGCCCTGCCATGTAGGACACTTGGTGTCCACATCGACAATTCCTAGCCGAAATTGGCTAGATGAACTCAGTCGATATACTGATAAAATGTTTATGATCTAATTGACAAAATTGAAAGGTTATAACCGGCGACAAAAGTACAATATTTTTCCTTCATTTGCCACAAGGTGGTTCATTTTTCTTTAACTAATACTATATTAACTATAAGTCTTCTAACTTGATTTGTGAAACAAAAATACACAATCTCCGTGGCACATTATACATTACTTGAGCTTTGACCCCAAAGTTGGTTTGAATAGGAGACACGGTTTTAACTCGAAATTTTAGATTCCTTCAACGTTTGATATATTTTCGCATTATGTATGCTGAAGTACTATACTGTATCATAAATCATTTTCACACACGAGGATGATAGCGAGAGAAGGCCTGCATAAAATTGTGTAAAGTCAATGGTTGGGTGGTTTCATGACATGAAATTCATGTCAGGTGACATTTTACACGCAGAATAAGCCACAAAGTACTTGGAATTTTCATTTTATTTGGCCAAACTTCTTCCGAATTTTGACATTAGGCCCACAATTCTGCATGATATTTTTCTGAGTCTTGGGTTGACTTGCATCATAGGTGGGTTCGTTGCACCAAATCATCGATCCCTCACGTCACTTTTATAGTTTAGGATAGGCGCAATGAAAGTAACATGAGTACCTTATGACAACAATTGAAGTAACAACGTGAGCCTTGCATTCAACGTGCAACTTATTTTATTTAATTAAAGCATTTCGTGACACTAATCAAAATAGCAACATGTTGAGAGAACTGCGACAAATCATCAAGAGTTAAACCCAACCCAGGATCAATATCTTCCCCAAAACTAAGCCAAGCAAAATTGACTTAACCCAGCAACAATCAGCAGTATTTCTCCGCAATGCAACCTCAAAATAAGTAAATATACTATTGAAATTGATATAGCTAGTACAAGAACCTAGAGGGGGTGAATAGGTATATAAAAAATTTTCTTGAAGATTGCACAATATTTAAACAGTTAGAGGATTTGCAACAGTTAAAAATTCAATCGCAAGACTCGAGTAAGGGAAAGAGAGAATTGAACACGAGGTTTATAGTGGTTCGGCTAATCCAAGCCTACGTCCACTCTTTCGCACCGACAGCCAATGGCTGGATTCCACTATGATCAAAGAGATGTTACGTTGTTGATCTTCCTTGATTTCTAGGTGTAGATGATCTACCACACTCGCTCAAGGTTTCATCAAGTATAAACACTCTCTCGGTATACAATTTCGTCAAACCGTATCGACTAATAATCAAGGTTCTTCGACTCGGAATTTTTCTATCAATCACACACTTAAAACAACTAGAACGTCTTCCTTTTATACTCCTTTATGCCATCATAGCCGTTGGCACTTACCAAAGGAATTCCTCCAATCTACCCGCTGACTGAATCAATCAAGAAGATCATCCGAGCTATTTAAGGAATCTCGATGATA